>CABHPH010160038.1:0-51985 GCA_902168325.1 Peromyscus nudipes | reverse complement strand
GCCAGAATCTGGGGCCAAGGTGAGCAGGTCTTCCCAGGGGTGGCTGGCGCCCAGGGATGGGATCCTCTATTATTTTTATAAGTAGAAGATATGAAGTATTTTAGGATATGTGGGCCACATGCTGTCTACATAGTGGATGGATAGATAGATAGATAGATAGATAGATAGATAGATAGAGATAGACAGACAGACAGACAGATAGACATACATAACAGATATTTACTAATGTAAAAGATGTTTGTTTTGGTTGTCTGCTTAGAAAAACAAACAAACAAACAAACAAACAAAATGGACAACTGACTCCAGGTGGGATGTAAGTTGTAGTTTTCTGAAACCTGATCTTGTTGAAGGTTCCATGGTCACCTTAAAAGGAAATATCGTGTTTGCTTTTGTTGGTTCCAGAGTCTCAGAAGCACGAGCTGTACCCAGCTGGCTTTGGGCGGTGTTCTGTCCTCTTTATTCATCATGATTTGATTTTGTGTCTAGAAGTTCAGGGTGAGAGTGTTGGCTTTTTCTTCTATGCTTGCTCATTTACCTGATTCTTCTTTTCGTCAGGTTGCCTTTCATATATTCCAAAGTTCTGCTGTCATATAATGACACAAAGATGAATGGCAGGAGGGTCTTCCTGGTGAACTAACCCTCTAATAACCACATACTGTGTCTCTTGTCTCTTGTTGGTTTGCGTCTTACAGGCAGGATCTTATTTTCTAGTCCGTGCTGCATTGAAACTAGCTCTATCATCCAAGCCCGGTTGAGCATTACAGAACTCTTCCTACCTCAGCTTTCTGGACTACAGAATCTGGAGTGCTGGGGTTGCATGCATGAACGGCCAAACCTGGCTTTTCACGTTAGCTTCAACAAAATACTTTTAACATAGTGTCTGTATACCTCTCAATAAGCAGAAATGGCCTCTAAATTAGCAAAAATGCAAAGAATCTCCATGTTCTCTGTCTCTACTTGTATACAGACTCTCATGTTACTAAGATCCCTCCCCAGAGGAATGAATTTGTCACTACTGAAGAACCTTAACAGGCATCTGGAAGGAATGCATTTTTTTTTATAGTTTATATTAGATTCACTACAAACGTTGCACATTTTTAAGTGTGACCAGTTGCACTATATGTCCACCATATTAGCATCATTCACATTAGTCATCTGTCCCAGATAATTATTTCTGCTATCTTTACCCAGCTCCTTCTACCTCTCAACTCCTAGTGGGGTGATCCCTCCACTACCTCCAGTGATTTGTACAATATGCTGCCTTTAAAATTGTCTTCCATGTAATAACGCACTTTAAGTTTTCTCTGGGCCTCTTCTTTGTGTGTATAGAGCTTCCTTTTTTTTTCTTTTACCACCAAATAGATTCCATTTTATGGGCCCAAGACATTGCCTTTACTCTTTCACTAAGAGTGAGAATACTGAAAGAGACTGTTAGAAAGGGCGGGCAGTATTTTGGTGTCAGGTAAAATTCTGGCTCAAGGGAATCTCCCAGGAGTCTACAAGGATGAGCCTAGATAAGACTACTAATAGTAGCAGATATGTAGCCTTAACTGACCATCTCCTGTGACCAGATTGGTTTCTATCTCAATTATCATCAGAGAGGCTTCATCCAGCAACTGATGGAAACACATGCAGACCCACATCCAAACATAAGGTGGAGCTTGGGGGATCCTGGAGAAGAGGGGAATAAAGGATGGTAGGAGCCAGAGGGGTCAAGAATAGCACAAGAAAATTACAAAGTCAACGAACCTGGGCTCAAAGCAACTCACAGAGACTGAACCAACAACCAGGGAGCCTGAGTGGGGCTGACCTAGGCATTCTGCATATATGTTACAGTCATGTAGCTTAGTCCTCTCGTGGAACTCCTAACAGTAGGAAAAGGGGTTGTCTCTGACTCTTTTACAGGTTTTAGGAACCCTACTCCTCATACTGGGTCACCTTGGCCAGCCTTAATGCATGGGGAGATGCCTAGTCTTACTGCAACTTGATATGCCGTGTTTAGTTGATACTCATGGAAGACCTGGCCTTTCCTAAACAGAAATGGAGAGGGAGTGGATTGGGGGATGAGAACAGAGTTGGGTGGGGTGGGGGACTGGGAGGAGAGTAAGGAGGGGAAACTGCAACTGAGCTGTAAAATAAATAATTAAATAAATTTATTAAAATAAATAAATAAATAAAAAGAATGTCTTAGGTGCTTATATGATGGAGATATTCATAACACTCTGTAAACTTCTGAGTGAAACTTTTTGTGTGGGTCTAAGTTTTCAACTCAGGTTTGGCTTGGTAAGAAGTTATCAGGCATCCTCTTTTTCCTTCATTTCTTTGGTTATTTAAAGTTTGTTTTCGTGTTCTATTTGATATTTCTGCTTCCTTCACAGTGTGTCTCTTTCTATACCTTCCAAGTGTATACTTTACAGATTACAATACCCATATTAACTTGACAGTACGCTAGGAATTAAATATTTTGGATCTTCTATAGAAAATGGTAGAGATCTTTTTCCCTCCTAACTCAAATATTTGTATATATAACATCCACATACATTTTTCAAAAAGCAAATCAGTTAGCCTTAAATTCCACAGGTGGGAAAGCATAGCCACCACTTCCATGTCCCTTCAGAAACTACTCTATTTTAGGATTATGCAGGCCCCCACACTTCTAACCACCTGGCCACATATTTAGGTTGCCATTACCCTCTCAGAGTATCTCACAGAATTCAGAATGGTTTTCTACTTACAAGTTAGCTATAAGGGATATAAATCAGGGCAAACAAATAAAAGATACATTAATAAGGCCTAAGAGAGAATGTTGATAGTTTTCCCCCATGCAATCTAGACAAGTCATCACCAGTTCCAAAGCTCCACTGTGCTTCAGCATAAAATTTTATTGAAATTTTGTTCTGTATGCATGCTTGATTGAATCACTAATCATATGACTAAACTCAGCATTTAACAGTATTCCGTTACCTGTGGAGAGGCCAGCTCAAGGATAATCTTTCATAACAAAATGATCTTTCTGGTATTGCTAGTCATAATTATGAAATTATCTAGGGATCTGTGATATATTCCCTATTTTGTGGCAATGAATGCCTAAGACACTTCTAATGTTCAGGAAATTATAGTAGGGATTTTGGAAGCTAACAGTAGATAAAAGGACAATGACCAGACAAATGACATATCAATATTATCCATTTTGTTTCTGCTATTAAATGCATTATAGAATTACCAGCAGGATAATAATGATGTATGTTCAACCAAGATTTTCCATTTCGTGTCTTTTTGCTTTTGATATCCTGGGGTGTTTCATTTTCTTTTGGGTACCATTTCCTTTATATATGAATACTCTCCTCCAGTGATGTAGTGTAGCACTTTCATTGGAAACTGATTATCTCAGGTTTCTTTGACCTAAGAGGTCTTCATGTTACTGTCAGTTTCTGAAAATACCTTTAACTAGGTCTAGCTTGACATTTTTTGTCAGTACTTCAACCCTACTGTGTCAAGCCCCCTTCCCTGACCTCTGTAGTTGCTCATGAGAAATACATGAATCAAATTTCTCTTCATCTCTTTGTAGTGTGTCCAGTTCTCTATGTCTCTTCAACAATTTTTTTATCCTGATTTGTATGTAGTGTGATAATGAAGACACTGGGCTTGAATTTCGGGAGTTTATACCTTATTAAGATCTTTGTGCTTCTTTGCATGGCTATGTCTCTCACTGCTGGAGGGAATTCTTCACTACTGTTCATACATACATCTGTCATGATTCTTTTTCTCCTATTGCCCTAGAATTTTGATTATTCAAATGTTAAATCTTTTGTAAGTACTGAAAAGATTCCTGGATCTGGGTGTGGGTGTGGGTGGGTGGGGGGGAGTAGATGGACATGTTGTGTCTGTTGTTAAGAGAATAAGTGAGTAAAATATAAAAACTTTCTCTGTCTTTAGACTCATGTACCCAACCTACTCTCAATCAATAATTATAAGATGTCTTACTTAGGGTTTCTATTGCTGTGAATAAACAACATGATCACAGCAACTCTTTCTTTTGGTTTTTCGAGACAGGGTTTCTCTGTGTAGCTTGGCACCTTTCCTGGAACTTACTCTGTAGCCCAGGCTAGCCTTGAATTCACAGAGATCTGCCTGGCTCTGCCTCCCGAGTGCTGGGATTAAAGGCATGCACAACCACTGCCCAGCGGTCACAGCAACTCTTACAAAGGAAAGCATTTAATTGGGTGTGACTTACAATTTCAGAGGTTTAGTCCATTATCATCATGGTGGGACATGGCAACATGCAAGCACATGGTGCTGGAGAAGAAGATCTACAGCTTGATCTGCAAGCAACAGGAAGTGACCTGAGTCATTCTGAGTGTAGCTTGAGCATAGGAGAACTCAAAGCCTACCACCACAGTGAAATAATTCCTCCAACAAAGCCACATCGACTCCAGCAAACTCATACCTCCTACTACTGCCACACCCTTTGGAGAACATTTTATTTCAAACGACCACATAGTACAAAGGGAAAAAATCAACATGTTTTGTTAGGGAAGAGAGATACTTATATCCCATCACAGTGTCGAAACTGCAGTTTCAAAGCCATTCCAGCTCTACCTAGCTCTGTCCTGTTCATGGATTGCTATACTACCAGTTTGAGACATGGGTGTTATATATGATACTAGAATTGTCATTCCTTTTAATATTCTGAATAGGAACTAGTCCCTATACATACAGTTTGGATTGAGCATAGAATGTTATAGAAGCATATCACAGATGTTTCCAAACTCCTACCATTTTTTAGCTTCCTCTGCCATTTCTTTTTCCTTGAATATGCTATGCTGGCTTTTGTTCTCCAGACAAAAAACAAAGATTCCATTTGTGTGTTTTTTTTTAATAATTTGCCAAGTGATACCACACCTCTGAGCAAACAGCAGAGGAGAAAGAGTAAAACCATAAATGAACAAACTCTCTGCCATTGGATTCAGAGCAGAATCCTCCCCAAAGTCCAGGCTTTGTGTGGGCTCCTGACATCTGCAGTTGTTACCAATAGCATGTAATCACTTGAAGTCTGGATCATGGGGAAATTAGAATAGACAGAGGTAATTGAGTATGTTTCTACATTCTTATGAGTGCTACAAGATTCTTTCCTAACACCGATTGAGCTAGAAATGGATAATTTTACCTGGATCTTTCTCTCCTCCTACTTCACTGGTGCTGCATTATAGTCCATTTATTTAAACCAGAAGATACAAATGGAGAGAAGGGCATGAACTCCTTGTAGAGTTCATGGTCTTTGGTAGTCTAACTCTACCAGCCTACTTTTCCTTCCTGAATCCTCAAATACCTGTTCTATACATTATACTCACAGCTATATTTAGTGAAAAATGCAGAGTAGTGTAATTTATTCCACCTCATTCAGAGCCTGAACCTGAACTCCTTGAAAGCAGAGTAGACTTCAAGTGGCAGGCCCCATACTAAGTAATTTATAAAGATGATCTCTTCATCTCTGACAACATACAACTGGGGTTGGTACAGTTTTATAAATGAAGACACTGAGTATTCAAGAGGCTAAATAACTTTCTCATAGTCAAGTTGCTACTGAGAAGTCTCCATGCTCAAGTGCTTAGGACTATTGGGTGGTAGAGCACACAGCACTATCTTGGAAGGACCTCAGCTTGACAATGACCCAAACTGAGAAGACAAGGGGAAATTGGTATGAAAGCTCTTTGCAGCAAAGCTTGAATTATATAAGTTATGCTGAGACCAATTTCCTTCTTCTTTCATTATTTTGTTTGACTCTGGTCCTGCTGCCAAAGTCTTCTCAAGGTTAGAGCTAGTATTTCTTTGCAGTCAGAAATGTGCTTGTAAAGCTTCCTAAAGCTCTAGGAATCTGAGGGTTTGGGGAACAAACCTTCTATAGAAACTTAGAAAATTGCACAGTAGACAGCAGAAAAACAACAGACTTTATTGATAATTCTCTGACTTTATCAAACAATATTTTAAGTTTGAGTAAGGGTGCATAATAAGTTTAAAGGATGATTACTGGCATTTTAGCAATGAAGGGTTTTATTTCAGCATTTTCTTTTCATGTTTCACATACAACATAAAAACAGATTCTTTTTTCCCATTAACAAAATTTATCACCTGGAGTTTTGTTAAATTATATGAGATGCCTTCAAACATATTTTATATTATGTGAAAGCCTGGAGGAAGGAAGGAAGGCCCTGTATTAATGATTAACATAAATTGTAGGGTAATTAGCGCTTGACTTAGGAGTTATTTATATTTTTATCATAAATTTACTTTAAAAATACAAAGTTTTGTGCAATGTTTTGTGGTGTTATTTGCCTCTATAATTTTGGAGACATTACAAGGTGCATGTGTTGCCAGAATAACTACTCCTTGTCATGCCTTTTCTTTATATATCTACAGTCAACTTTTCTCTGCATCTTCATATGGTCCTCTTTATATGACTCTGTCCTGATTTGATTTTATTTTTAAAGATTTATTTTTTACGAGTGTTGGTTTATGTGGGTGTGTATGTCACATGTGTGTAGGTGCCTTCAGTAGCCAGAAGAGAGCATCAGATCCCCTCGATCAGGAGTTAAAAGCAACTGTGAACCATCAAACTTGGCTTTTAGGAAGCAAACTCCAACCACTGAGTCACATTTCCATACCTAAGTATCTATGTGTACTTACTTTTTTGCAAATATTCATTTAATAAGGGCAATAATGATACTGAGACAATCCCACTCAAATGAGTTCACTTTATCATAACTACCTCTCTCCATACCTAGCCTCCAAATAGAGTCATAGCCTGCGGCACTAGGAATTAGAAATCCAACCTGTGAATGCTGAGGGTAAAGCATGACTCAGTCCACTACAATAATTTTAGATTTTATGAATTTATATACATACTCTTATATGTGTGTATACCTGTGTGTATTTACTTTTGGGGCAAATATCCAAATCATTTACTGCCATTAAGTTACAGATCCTAATCTTTACAATATGAGAAACAGATACTTTTCACTACCGAAAATCATATGTAGACTTATAGCCAACTTTTAGATAACTATAATCATTTTAAAAAGTCAAAGATATGAGTACTTAAATGCTTATTATTACAAACTTTTGTTCCCTTTTATTTTTATTACACAAAGATCAGTAAATAATATACATATTACTACAAATTCCTAGAGATGAACCATCATTCAAAATTATTAAATTAGTTGCATAATTTGAAGAGGAACAGGTAAGAGGCCCACCATACCCTCAGAACCCTCTCATACCCTCAGTTCAGATCTCAGAGACTCAACTCACTGCTATTCCTTCACACCTTGATCTTGGGCAGATATTCCCTGTTCAGATACAGACCACCTCAGTCTGAAGAACAATTGCAGGCCAAGCCAGCCAGAAAAATAGACCACACCAGCCAGAAGAACAGATAGGTGAAATCAGGCAGAGACTCACTGCTGGACCAGAGGCTACTCCAGCTGCCAGAACTCTGGCTCCCAATTCTTGCAGAGACTCCCCGCTGGGCCAGGGACAATACTGGCTGCCAGAACCACAGATAGGCAGCCCACCTATGGACACCCACAGTGACTCACTCCCAACACTATCCCCAATGCCCACTCCCCTCTTAATCATCTTGTCCCACCCTCGAACTCAGGTGGACCAGAGGTCATGCCAGCTGCCAGAAATCCTGGCCATGAAGACCAGAAGACCAAAGAGGAAACAGAAACCAAAAAACAGAACACTCACCCAGCAAAGATAAACTCAGAAATCAGCAACCTAGACCTGTAATCACCCAAAATCCAGATGCCTAGATTTCAATGTAAGAATACAATGGACTGCCACTAAACAGCCAGGACAATATGCCCACCACCAGTGCCCAGCTATCCTGCAACAGCAAGCCCTGAATATTTCAACACAGCTGCAGCACAAGAAAATGACCTTAAAACCAACTTTATGAAGATGATAGAGGGCCTTAAAGAAGAAATGAATAAATCCCTTAAAGAAATTCAGGAAAATACAAACAGTTGGAGGAAATGAATAAATCCCTCAAAGAAAGCCAAGGGGGGGGGGGAAACAACTAACAAATTGTCGGAAGAAACAATTAAAATTGTTTAAGACTTGAAAATAAAAGTAGAAGCAATAAAGAAAACACAAACTGAGGGAATTCTGGAAATAGAACAGGTAAGTGAACAGGAACTACAGATATAAGCATCATCAACAGAATACAAGAGATGAAAGAGAAAATCTCAGGCTTTGAAGATACAATAGAAAAAATAGATACGTCTGTCAAAGAAAATGTTAATTCTAAAAAACTCCTAACAGAAAGTATCCAGGAGATCCAGAACATTATGAAAAAAAAAAACTAAGAATATATGGAGGAATATATGGAGAAGAAACCCAGCTCAAAAACACTGAAAATATATTTAATGAAATCATAGAGGAAAATTTTTCTAACCTGAAGAAAGACATGTCTATAAAGGGTCAAGAAGATTACAGAACACCAAATAGATTAGATCAGAAAAGAAAGTTATAACAATAATCATAATAATATAATTATAATAAATATCATAATAATCAAACACTAAACACACACAACAAAGAAAGAATATTAAAAGCTGCAAGGGGCAAAAGGTCAAGTAATATAAAAAGACAGATCTGTTAGAATTACACCTGAGTTCTCAATGGAGACTCTAAAAGTCTAAAAGTAGGGCCCAGATAGATGTCCTGCAGACTCTAAGAGACCACAAATGCCATCCCAGACTATTATAACCAGCAAGATTTTTAATCACCATTGGTGGAGAAAATGAGATATTCTACAACAAAATCAAAATTGAACAATATTTATCCACTAGGTACTAGGTGAAAAACTCCAACCCAAGAAGTTTAACTACTCCCAGAAAAACACAGGCAATAGCTAATCTCTCAACAGCAAAATCAAAAGTAGGGAAACACACACACACACACACACACTACCATCACTATCAGCAACAACAAAAATAGCAGAAAGTAACAATCATTGGTCATTAATATTTCTCAAAATCAATGGATTAAATTGCTGAGTAAAATACACAGGCTAACAAAATGGATGTGAAAATAAGATCCATCTTCCTGCTACATACAAGAAAGACGTCTGAACATCAAAAATAGACAATTGCCTCATAGTATAGGGTTAGAAAAGATTTCCTAAGCAAATGGCACTAAGAAGCAAGGGGCTGTAGCTACTATAATATCTAACAAAATAGACTTCAAACCAAAATTAACCAAAAAAGAAGGGGAAGGACACTTCATACTCATCAAAGGAAAAATCTACCAAGAAGATATCTCTATTCTGAACATCTATGCCCCAAGCATAAGGGTTCCCACATTTATAAAAGAAACATTACTAAAGCTTAAATTACACATCTGACCCCACACTTTAAGAGTGGGAGACTTCAATACCCTACTCTCACCAGTGGACAGGTCATTCAGACAAAAATTAAACAGAGAAATAAATAATGGAGCTAGCAGACATTAGGAATCAAATGGACCTAACAGACATCTACAGAGCATTTCACTGAACACAAAAGAATATACCTTCTTCTCAGCACCTCACAGAACTTTTTTCAAAGTTGTCCACATACTCAGTCACAAAGAGAGTCTCAAAAGATACAAGAAAATTGCAATAACTCCCTGATTTCTATCAGACCATCACAAATTAAAGATGGATTTCAACAATTATAGAAACAAGAGAAAACCTGCAAACACATGGAATCTAAACAACTCTCTACTGAATGACTACTGGGTCAAGACAGAAATACAAAAAGAAATGAAAGACTTCTTAGATTTCAATGAAATTAATGTGAAATACAACTAAACTTATGGGACACAATGAAAGCAGTGATAAGAGGAAAGTTGATAGCACCAAGTGTCATCATAAAGAAATCAGAGAGATCTCATACTAGCAACCTAACTGTACACAGAAAGCTCTAGAACAACAACAACAACAAAAAACCAAAGACACCCAAGAAGAGTAGAAGGCAGGAAATAGTCATACTGAGAGCTGAAATAGATAAAATAGAAACTAAGAGAACAATACAAAGAATCAGTGAAACAAAGAATTGGTTCTTTGAGAAAATCAACAAGATAGAAACATCCTTACCGAAACTTACTTAAAGACAGAAAAAGAATAATCCAATTAACAAAATCAGAAAGGAAAAGAATGACATACAACAGACCCCAAAGAAATCCAAAGAATCTTTAGGTAATACTTTAGAAATCTGTACTCTACAAAATTGGAAAATCAAGAGAAATGGACAGTTTTCTTGATAAATACTATATACCAAAGCTAAATCAAGATCAGACAAACAATTAAAATAGACCTATAATCCCTAAAGAATTAGGATCACTCATTAAAAGTCTCCTAATCAAAACAAACAAACAAACAAAAAAACAGCTTAAGGCCAGAAGGTTTTAGCACAGAATTCTACCAGACTTTCATAGAAAAGATAATGCCAATACCTCAAATTATTACACAAACTACAAATAGAGGGAACATTGCCAAATTCATTTTATGAGGTCACATTAACCCTGATACCCAAATCACACTAAGATTCAACAAAGAAAGAGAATTAGAGACCAATTTCCCTCATGAACATTGATGCAAAAATATTCACTTCAAAAAGATCATCCATGATGATAAAGCAGGCTTTATCCCAGAGATGTAGAGATGGTTCAACATAGGAAAATGTGTCAATGTAACCCACCATATAAACAAAGAGAAAGAAAACATGTGTTATTTCATATGATGCTGAAAAGACCTCTGACAAAGTCCAATACCCCTTCATCATAAAAGTCTTGGAGATATCACGGTTACAAGGGCCATAGCTAGACATAATAAAGGCAATAAATAGCATGCCTATGGCCAACATCAAAGTAAATGGAGACAAATTCAAAGCAATTTAACTAAAGTTAAGAACAAGACAAGGCTGTACACTCTCTCCATATCTATTCGGTATAGTACTTGAAGTTCTAGAAAGCGCAATAAGGCAAATAAAGTAGATCAAGGGGATACAAATTGGAAAAGAAAACGTCAAGGTGTCATGATTCACAAATACATGATAGTATATATATGCAACTCCAAAATTCTACCAGGGAACTTCCACAGGTGATAAACACCTTCAGAGAAGTGGCTAAATACAAAATAAACTTTAAAAAAAATCAGTAGACATCCTATATACAAACAACAAGTAGGCTGATAAAGAAATCAGGTGAGTAACACCCTTCATAATAGCCACAAAAATATAAAATATCATAAAGTAACACTAACCAAGAAAGTGAAAGACCTAAATGACAAAAAATTCAAGTCTTTGAAGAAGATATCAGAAGATGGAAGAACTCCCATGCTCATGGATCAGTAGGATAAACACAGTAAAAATGGCCATCTTACCAAAAGCAATCTACAGATCCAAAGTAATTCCTATCAAAATTCCAACAGAAATTTTACAGACCCTGAAAGAACAATACCCAACTTTGTGTGGAAAAACAAACAGCTCAGGAAAGCTAATTCAATCCTGTACAATCTCCCTGATTACACAGAGCTTTATACAGAGCTGTTATACAGAGCTTTAGTAATAAAAATCACATGATATTGGCATTAAAAACAGACAGGATCATCAATGACATCTAATCTAAGACCCAGATGTAAATGCACACACCTATGGATACCTAATTTTTAATAAAGAAGCCAAAAATATACAATGGAATAAAAGGAAGCATCTTCAACAAAAGATGCTGGACTAAATGGATGATAGCATGTAGAGAAATGCAAATACAGACATATCTATAACCCTGTATAAAATGCAAGTCCACATGGATCAAAGACCTTAACATAAAACCAGAAACAGTGAGCCTAATAGGAGAACACAGGCACTAAGATCAACAATTAATAAATGGGACCCCATGAAACTGAAAATCTTCTATAAGGCAAAGGACACAGTCAATAGGTCAAAACCGCATATGAATGGGAAAAGATGTTCATCAACTCCACATTTGATTGAGGGCTAATTTTCAAAATATATAAAGAAGCTAAAAACTATACATCAAAAAACCAAATAATCCAACTGAAAAATAGGATACAGATCTAAACAGAATTCTCAACAGAGAATCTTAAATGGCTGAGAAACACTTAAATGTTCAGCACCCTAAGTCTTCAGGAAAATGCAAACCAAAATGATTTTGAGATTCCATCCTATACCTGTCAGAATGGCTAAGATCAAAAACACAAGTGATAGCTCATGCTGGCACGAATGTGGAGCAAGGGGAACACTCCTTCATCACCGGTGGAAGTGTAAACTTACACAGTCACTTTGGGAGTCAATATGCCAATTTCTCAGAAAAATGGGAACTGATCTACCTCATGAACCAGCTATACCACTCCTAGGCATATACCCAAAAGACACTCCATCCTACCACAAGGTTGCTTGCTCAACTGTGTTCATAGCAGCTTTATTCATAATATCTAGAAACTGCAAATAAACTTGATATCCCTCAACCAGAGAATGGATAAAAAAAAAAGTGGTACATTGACACAATCGAGTATTACTCAGCTGTTAAAAAAAATGACCTCATGAAATTTGCGGAGAAATTAATTGAGTTAGGAAAAAAACCCATCCCAAGTGAAATAAAACAGACCCAGAAAGACAAACATAGCATGTACTCACTTATATCTCACTTATATGTAGATATTAGCTGTAAAGAAAAGGGTAATCATGCTACAATCCACAGACCCAGTGAAACTAAGTAACAAGGAGGGCTCAAGGGGGGACTTGTGGATCTCCCTGGGAAGGGGAAATAAAATAGATTTCACGGGAGGACTGGGGGTGGGTGAGGATGGGAACAGGAGGGATCAGGTGGGGAGAGAGGGATGAAAGGAGAGAGTACTGAGAGAGAAAAACTTGAACTGGGGGGCATTTTGGGGTGAAGTAGAAACCTAGTGCAATGGAGACTCCCTGGACTCTATGAGGGTGACCCTAACAAAGATTCTTAGTAGTGGGAGACATCGAGCCTGAACTGGCTATCTTCTGTAACTAGGAAAGGCCTTCCGTGGAGGAACTGGGACACCAGCCCAGCTCCAAAACCTTCGACCTACAATTTGTCTTGCCTGCAAAATACGCTGGGTAAAGATGGTGAAGAAAATGTGGGAGTAGTCAGTCAATGACCAGTCGGGTTTGAACCCATGCCATGAGAGGGAGCCTATGCCTGACACTGCCTGGAGGGCTGGAACCAGAAGCTGGACGGCCCAGAGACCTAGGATGGAACAAAAAAAGAGTCAGTGAAATGATTCTCAATAATATTCTACTATACTTATCATTAGGAATGATATTCTGCTATACAGAGCCTAACATCAGAGAGGCTTCAACCAGCAACTGATAGGAGCAGATGCAGAGACCCACAGCCAAACAGTAGGTGGACGTCAGGGAATCCTGTGGAAGAGAGAGAAGAAGGATTGTAGGAGTCAGAGGGGTCAACGATACAAGACAGAGGGCACAACTTCACCTAACCAGAGCTCATAGGGCCTCACAGAGTCTGAAGTGACAATCAGTGAGCCTGTATGGGCCTGACTTAGGGCCTCTACCTATATGCTATTGTTTTGTAGCTTGGTGTTCTTGTGGGATTCCTAACTGGGAGCAGGGGCTGACACAGGTTTTTTTTCTTTTCTTTCTTTTTTTTTTTTTGCCTGCTTTTGGCACCCCTTTTCTTTTACTGGCTTGCCTTGTCCAGCAAGGGTTTTATAACAAGATTTATGCCTATGCCTAGTCTAGTTGATATCCCTGGGTGGCCTGCTCTTTTCTGAAGGGAAACAGAAGAGAGATGGATCTAGAGGAGAGGGGAAGTGGTGGGGAGGGGGTGGAAGGAAAGGAGGGGGGGGGGAAACTGCAGTCAGTATGTAATATATAAGAGAAGAATAAATAAATTAATTAAAAAATCAGTTGTGCTGGGCGTTGGTGGCGCACGCCTTTAATCCCAGTGCTCGGGAGGCAGAGCTAGGCGGATCTCTGTGAGTTCGAGGCCAGCCTGGGCTACCAAGTGGGCTCCAGGAAAGGTGCAAAGCTACACAGAGAAACCCTGTCTTGAAAAACCAAAAAAAAAAATAAATAAATAAAAAATAAAAAATAAAAAAAATAAAAAATCAGTTGCAGAGTTTGAACTACTCCTGAAGACCAATTCATTTTAGCACTCCTGGGCTTCAGAGTTGGTTTAGGATCTCTAGACTATTCTATAATATTGGCATGCTAGTAAACACAGCATTCCATGATTTCCTCTCAGCAAGACTATTTATTTGCTGATGTGTGTGTCTTGGTGGCAGTGGGTGGGGCACTGGCCCTTTCTAGAACTGGTTCTCACATCAGGGCATATAGGCTACTTCATTTGTTATATGGCATGTAAACAGAAGCCAATTTCGAGGCAGTACTTTGTAGGTAAATCTCATGAATGTCAAAGACTAGCAAGAGAGGGTGAAAGACATCTGCTCACTGAGAATCTTTGGAGATTCCTTCATGTCATTGATGGAAGCAATGGGGAAGGCACATTGGAAGCTGGGCCCCAGAACTGCTTACTCATGAGATGGCCCCAGAACTGCTTACTCATGAGATGGCCCCAGAACTGCTTACTCATGAGATAGCCCCAGAAGTCCTTGCTTCTTGCTCTGGACATAGTTCGTCGCTTTGTGCACCAGCAATCCAGGCATGGTGCTTCTGTGTGTGGGACAGCCCCTCCTCAGACACTCATGAACTCATGCCTTACAAGGCTCTCAGTGCTCTCACCCACGTCTGTCTCAAGACATGCAGGCACACCATACTTACTTTTTATAACGAGAAGATTAAAACATTATATTAAATTCCTTTCCTTTAAGGCTCTAAAATTTAAAGCTCTGATAGGGCTTAACCCACATTTATAAAACAAACATTGGAAAGGCAATCATAAATCAGTCTTTAAACTTTTTCCCTCAGCTGTGGTATGCTTGTCTCCAGAGGCTTCAGCCTTTAGAGAAGTCCCAGGAGCCTATGTCTCAGCTGTGTCCACGACCATGTGATCCCAGCATTAGCACTGCCCCCACCTGAATTACTGGGTTACTTAGGTTTCCTGTCTGACCTTTCGGCATGTGAGTTTATAACAAAGAGCCTGAGAACTCAGGGGCCATGCAAATAGCACCAACTGGCTTAACTTCCGGTTCTTTCTTCCTGGAAGGAAAGGAAAGGATGATGTTTTTGATTTCTTCTCTAATGCTGTAAGTTTCTGAGGGGCATGGCTTGGTTGACACATAGAGGCTAGTGTCAGATAAAAAGGATTCAGCTGGGCGGCAGTGGCATATGCCTCTAATCCTAGCACTTGGGAGGCAGAGTCAGGTGGATCTCTGTGAGTTCAAGGCCAGCCTGGTCTACAGAGCGAGATCCAGGACAGGCACCAAAACTACACAGAGAAACCCTGTCTCAAAACCAAACAAACAAAAAATAAAAACCAACCAAACAAACAAAGGATTCAATATCCTTGAAGTCTTTTTGGTACTTCTGCCTGTTTTTGTTTCCTGTGAATTTAGCTTTCAAAATTGGAAAAGTGAATTTTTGACATGGTTGCATCAGTTTAACTCTCAGTTAAAACCAGGTCTCTCAAAACTGAAAAGTGAAATTTTCAACCAGCACTGTGATGTTTATAATTTACATTATATTCTGGAGTTGTCTATTTCATTCATTTACATTTATAAGTTATAAGTTAACTTCAGTTATGTATGTGACTAATTATCCTTTTAGAAAAAAAATACCAGTAAACATGTTTAAACTTGTCTGCAATATCATTTTTCAAATGCCACTTAGATGACTTGTAGGTCCCCCCACACACACACCAGTTTTCACTGAATCAGTCCATTGGGATGAACATGGTCATGGATAATGATACAGAGTACATTCTACGGAAGCGAGAAGGGTGAGAATATGTGAACACTCATGAATGGAAGCAGACTGCCACAAAACTGTTTCAAAGTTCTAACATATCACAGAAATAATCAAGAATAAACGGATCAACCTAACCTCATAAAACATGTATTATGTGTCTGACATGGGATTCTAGATTCAATATATTTTAAATGAATTCCACAAGGACGACTTTTAGTTTTTCAACAATTCTTACATCAGAATAGAACATTCCAAGGTACCTTCTGTAATAAACTGTACCTTTCAAGCATTTAAACAGTGCATGCACAGTCATTGTATTTCTGAGATAGTGAGAAACATATATGCTAACTCCAATATTTTCCTCTTTTACATTTTTCTCTTTTACTTTAATCAATGATTTTCAGGATTACCTTATTATAAGCATCTTTCAGCAACACTAGTTTTCCAATCACCATCCATTTTCCTGTCATTCTGACCTGTACTCCCGAATGTTGCTACCTGTATAAGGTTTATATTTTGACAGAATTCTATCGGAGAAAAATCCAGTGGATAATCTATCTATCTCCTTTAGCCAGGCTCTGTACTTTCACCATCATACACCAGTACTTTTGATTTGGGAAAGTTTTCTCCCTCTCTAGTCTTATAGATTTGCCTTGGAAACTGAGCTATAATGAGACAGGCAGCCAAGTAAAGTCTTTGAGAAAGAATTCTTGTGGTCCAAGTGGTACCTTGGATGTTGTAGCTTTCAAAGAGTATATACAGTGCTCCAAATATGCTGTTGTCATTCTGCTATGCCCTGTGCTGATAGTCTTATTCGAAGGTTCATCTCATTTAAATCTTTAGCCCCGACATATCATCTTACTCTGTTATTGCCTCCGCACACATGAGAGTCATTTCAGGGCTTTGTTTCTGTATTGTCACTGAACAAGACTACCAGCACAACTAAGCAACAGTGACTAACTAAAGCCTGAGGACCATGATAGTGGGAAATGGGTCAGAGTAAGAAACAGCCTTGGATTGAAAGAAAGCACTTTTTAATGATGCTGACATGGGTCCAGAGGCTCTGGCAAAGAACAGACGTGTGACCTTCATGATTCACTAGGCATGCTGGCACCTTCTTGACATATTCTGAATAGATGCCCTCGAGAAGTATGAACCCTAAAACTCAGTGCAGCAGTATCAGGAAATGGAAGGCTCAACCTTGGGTGACCATTTCTTTGTAGTTTTACTGGTTAAATGACATTCAACATAATTGCTAACTTGGTAAATGTAATTTTACTTATTGCTTTGTATTGTTCTCTTATAATCCTCCAGAGTTGTACTATTCCACTAGTTCCTGCACAGACTGACCTTTGTTTTTCTCCCTAATGGTGTGTGTGTGTGTGTGTGTGTGTGTGTGTGTGTGTGTGTGTGTGTGTATGTGTGTTAGAGAGAGAGACAGAGACAGAGACAGAGAAAGAAAAAGCTGGTTTGCAATGAAATGAGATCTTGCAGAGAAAAGAAACTTCTTTACAGTCTTCACAACACTCCCTGTTAGCTCTTCAGTCTAATTCAAGGTGACTGCTTTTTGTGTTACATTTCTTATCTTAACATTCTGTTTCAGGAGCTGCCAGAACACTCATTTTATTTTCAATATGAATGCAAAAATCCCCAAAGCATCTGTAGGACCATTGAGGCTTACTAATTAGATTCATTAAACAGTACTCAAAAGCAAAAAGGAATTTGTCCCTTATTGTTTTTTTTTCCTTCCAAGACTCCCTTTCTGAAGGGATCCACACACAGTGGGGTGCTCCCTCCCAGACCCTGGATTAGGCACAAACCACACCCAAACACCTATTTTTACAGAGAGATCCTTTATTAAGCTGGGAAAAAAGTAAAGTGTCTGCTTTCTGACTCAGGCAGAACACAGCAGGGAATGGTCTTGTAGGTGTGATTTTTAAGAGGCAAAGGGGGAGTTCTGTGTTAGAATGGGCTAGGATGTGGTGATATGTTTTGATTGGGCTCCCTGATTGGGGCAGCCAAAGGGGGACTTTTGATTGCTGGACTTCAATACTTTGATAGTTGGACCTTGGTGATCAGCCTTAGGAATGAGTCTGGCATAAGAAAGGGACTAGACCTTGGTGTCTAGCTTTAGGAATGTTATTGGTTTAGCAAGGAAGAGGGAATAGCAGAAGGTCAGCCATGTTTGCTGGGCTCAGGCCTACTAGAGTCCTTCCTTTTTCACATTGCTTTATTTTTAAAAATTGCTATGTTTAATACCCCTTCTTGTTAAGACATTGGATCATAAAGTGTGAGTTCAAGAAATTTTCTTTCAGTGCAACTTGAGTAGTGCCAATCTTTGTCCTGCTAAGATTCCATCTAATGTTCTGATATTTAGAAATTTATGGAGTAGTCCTAAATAAGATTGACATGATGTCTAATTTTGGAGCTGTAAATATGCTAGGAAAAATAACATAGAAAAATTTCTTGGGGGGGTTTTGAGATTATTTTAAACAATAGGAAATTATCTGTATTGCTATGTAGGAGTTTAATAATTAGCATAAGTGAGATTATTTTTCTTAAATTGAACATTTCTAAGTATTAGCACATACATAGATTTAGGCAGAAACAGACACACTCATGGAACAGATGTGCAGAGCAATTTTAGCACCAGAGAAAAGTTCTTTTTTTCTCCTCTTGCTGATAAAAGTTAGCTAGTACTTAGGCCAGTCTCTCAAGATTGTTCTTTGCTCTCTCTCTCTCTCTCTCTCTCTCTATATATATATATATATATATATATGTGTGTGTGTGTGTGTGTGTGTGTGTGTGTGTGTGTGTGTCTGTCTGTCTGTCTGTCTGTTTCTGTTTGTCTGTCTGTCTCTATCTATCCCTGTCTGCCGGCCTGTTGGCCTGTCTCTCTCCATCTCTATCTCTTTATATCTCTATTACTATCTCTATCTTTATCTATCATGTACCTTTCAGTACTGTCTTCTTTGACTTAGGTATTGATTCCTTTGGAACTTAGGCATCATACTGTATCCATTCATCACCTTTCTCTTTTATTGCTGAGAAGTATTCTAGTATATTTTGAATGAGAATTTATCTGTTCTTTCACTAAAGGCCATTTGTTTTCTTTCCAGGCTACAGTCGCTATGAACAAAGTGACATTCATATTAAGTTGGTGGTAAGAACAGAAGCTACACAAATGCTAAAGATTCTACAAAGCCAATTAACTGATAAGAACTTCCCTGATTCTGGAGACCTGGATGGTTTTATATATAGTTCAGGAGGTTATCTTTAGCTTCTTCAATGAACGTTCATTACCCCAATATTTTTAACCCCAAATGCTTATAAACTACTAGGTAAATCCTCTTTGGAATATACTAACAGACCACAAAGTTCTCACTAGCCCAAGAGGTAAGGATTTCATCAGACAACATATAAGGCATAGGCAGAGACTCCCCTGCTTTGCTGTGAGCTGCATATCCAATGTCTCCACCAATGTCTTTGGAAAGGGCTTTGATTTCTGTCACCCTTTTGTTCTATTCCTACAAAAGTTCTTTGGACTGTTGCCATGTTGAACCATGTTTCTCAGAGTGCCCTGAACCTGTGTGCTCAGGCTTTGCTATCACAAGTTGGCTCCAAAATTAATTTTCCCTTACTGCCTTTGAGAGGAGAACTGTGTGTATATATATATTATATATTTGTTTGTTTGTTTGTTTTGTTTTTTCAAGACAGGGTTTCTCTGTGTAGCTTTGCGCCTTTCCTGGAACTCACTTAACCCAGGCTGGCCTCGAACTCACAGAGATCCGCCTGCCTCCACGTCCCGAGTGCTGGGATTAAAGGCGTGTGCCACCACCGCCGGCGGGAACTGTATTTTTACACTAGGAGTGATAATGGGTCATAAGTTTCATACAAGCCTAACCTTACAGGAATGACTGAACTTCTAATTCTCAGTTTAGCATTGTAGGATTTTGGAAATTTCTACACTGTCCTAACAAGTGAAAACATGAAGAAGGAGAAAAATCAATAGCTCTTCTCAGATCTGTCAGAAAAGTAAGGTCTAGACACAAACTGCCTCAAACTGGAAATATAGACCAATGAATGTAAGGTGTCACAAATAAATGGAACAGAAAACCTGGAGCAGCCTTCTCTGAGGTAGCTAGCAGGGAACCTTAACTGTGACTCAGCTGCTAGAAGCTCAGGAAGACAATCTAAGGAAAACCCCAGAGAATCAGTCACAGGGACACCCCCACACTTCATGAATTTAACTCACTGCCATGTTATCACAGTGATTATCAGAAACCCCCCAACATGTCCTGACAGAGAGTGGGTTAGAAGTACGATAGGGAAGTCTGTACTTAGCTAGGTTTACTCTCAAGGAGAAGCCAATTAGCCATAGCTATACCTGCTAAAATACAATCAGAAGCTAAATGCCCTCGGGGAAGATGACTCTGTTCCCCCATAGCTGCCACATGTCGCAAATGGGGATGTGAACATTGACAGGTAGTGGGGACATTTATAGTCCAAGAACATTAAAAACAGCTTTTTCTCTATCCTACAACTTTACTTCTGTATCATATTCCTGAGCTTTTGCCCTGTTTCTCTCACTCTTTAGGCAATGTCCTCCTTTCAACAAAGTATTTATAGGCCTACCATGAAACAAAGAAACATAGTTTGAAGAAATTTAACAAGTTATCAGAGTGATCTCTGCAAATGGGAAGAACATTGGAATTATCCACCCAGAATTTTAAAACAATCTGTGATTTACATCCCATGAACTGTAGTGAAACAGTGAACAATATCCAATAACAAATGGAATGTAGGAATAAAAGACGGAATGCTAAAAGAGTGAATAGGAAATGGTAGAGATAAAATGATGCCAAAAAGAAGAAAGTGCCTTTGATTGACTCCCTAGTACACTGGACACACAAGATATATCATTGTGCTGGCTAATTTTATGTCAGCTTGACACAAGCTAGAGTCATTTGAAAGGAGGAAACCCCAACTGAGAAAATGCCTCCACAAGACTGGGCTACAGGCAAGACTGTATACCATTTTCTTAATTAATGATTGGTATGGGAGGGCCCAACCCTTCGTGGGTGATGCACCCCTGTACAGGTGGCCCTGGGTTTTATAAAAAGGCAGGCTGTGTAAGCCATAGGAACAAGCCAGTAAGCAGCACTCCCTCACAGTGTCTGTGTCGATTCCTTCCTCCAGATTCACGTTCTGTTTGAATTCCTGTTCTGACTTCCTTCAGTGAGAAACTGTGAAATAGAATCATAGGCGAAATAAACCATTTCCTCCCCAATTTGCTGGTGGTTATGGTGTCTCATCACAACAATAGTAACCCAAATTAAGATAATCACCTTAGTAAATACAAAAATGAAAAGCAACCAGAAAAGTAACTAGAAAAATCACAATAAAATATCCTAGATCTGTAAGATACCAATAATCATATGCATAGAAACATTCAAGGACACAAGAAGAAGGGATAATATGGTAACTACCCCAAAATTAATGTTGGACGTCAAACTAAAACTCCCAAATGCTCAGAGAACATCAAGAAGAAACAAACAGAAAAATGTTCATCTACAAAATTCTTACAAAACAACAAAAGGAAATGTCTGTATCCTTGAGTCATGCAAGGATTCTATAAACATATTTCAACTCACGTGCGTAATGAAGGACTTGATACCCAGGTGATAGGACCACGTTTTACAAAAATAAAAATAAGAAAATAAAGATGCCAATCAAAATGTGAGCAAGTGGTTTCAACAGCAACTTTCAAAAGAAGTTGTATAGATGGCAGGGATGCCAATACAGCATCATAACTGAGTAATGGAATTCAAATTAAATCCACAAGGCCAAGATAACATAGACACCTATCATTGCACCTGTAATGTAAAACATGGACAGCAACAAATGCTGGCTTACGGGGAAATGGCTGGGAAATGTACTCTCAGGAAAGCAGAGCAGTCCCACCACTCAGGAAAAGAGTTTCCAAAATCTTCATATTTGATATCTTTCTCATTTGTTTGCATGCTTTGTGAGAAATTGAGTGTAATTGCTATCTTCATTCTTGTGCGGGTTTTTTTTCAAGGTTTTGTCTATTTATGTTAATATGATGTATATGACTTGGTGTAGTATCGTTCTTTTCTTTCTTTCTATTTTTTTTTTAATTTAGGGGTCTAAGAACCTGCTGCTAGATAGGTCGTGGCTCTAGGGGAGAACCTAATACTATTATTCTACTAAAGGGACATAGTATTAAAATAACTCCTAATGGCTTACTGCTATATCCCTAAGTCAGTGAATCACTCAGCTCTCATCAGAGAAGCTTCTCCTTGAAGTAGATGACAATATAGGTAGAAACAATTAACTGGCCAACATACAGAGAATAAGAGATTGTGGAATGTTCAACCCTGCAAGTTTTATACATATCATATGTCCCATCGATGACTGAGGGTTCTTCCTAGAGGAGGGAAAGAAAGATTTCAAAAAATTCAGAGCTGGTGGGTAACTTCATGGAATAACACGGCAGTAGTACATAGGAACTCACAATGACAGACTTATCTTTTATTAAGCCAGACAAAAATCTAAGCATGGAGGGGAAGATGAGCTTAAGAAGTTATGTTAGGACATGAATGGAAGTATAGTTTTATGATCTTATAACATGAATGGTTCACTGCACTTCTCAAATCAGAAAATTTTTGTTTTACATCAATTTTAGGGGGTTCCAGACAATTTCTTTATTTCAGGGAAAGAGGAATCAACATTATCTATCATTATGATACTACAAAGATAACAAGCTTTTAGTGTTATTCGATACTTCCATGGGACCTGGTTTCTGTAAATATTTTTCTGCCATATGTTTCTGACTGAGTGTTTATATTAATTTACATTTAGATTCACCAAGCATCCCCTTACAAGTTTCATCATGATATTCAATCTACTTAGTGTTTATTCTGTTGATTGTGTGTTCTGATTTTTTTTTTTTTGTGTGTTCTGATTTTTAGTTGTTCATTTTACTGATTATTTTACTAGTTCATATGCCAATCTTTTCATTCATTTCAAAAATTCTCGTTATTGAATGCACCCTGTGAACAATAGCTGCACAGTAATCTGTTCTTGACCTCCTCTTCATGGCAGGCCACAGTGCTGATTCTCCTTTTCCTTGGAAATCGCTAAAGATTTACCTGTTCCCTCTGTATATTAACTATTTTTGTGTTGTGTCCAGAACACTTTGAAACAGAAATTCTTTATCTCAACTGCCTGTTAAAATCATTTGGGAGAATTTTTTTTCTTTCGTTTTTCAAGACAGGGTTTCTCTGTGTAGCTTTGCGCCTTTCCTTGAACTCACAGAGATCCGCTTGCCTCTGCCTCTCGAGTGCTGGGATTAAAGGTGTGCACCACCACTGCCCGGCAGGAGAAAGTTTTACCAGACACTTGCATTTATTTGGCTTCAAAATTCTATTACACTTTAACTGGGCTATAGTTTCAAGATCAATTCTGCTATGATAGCCATCATTTTCCTTACGTAGATCCATCCTGATGAAGTGCATCCTTGACACCTGTTAGTACTTGGAAGATTGTCATCATAAGTCAGTCATCAAAGCTTTGGTTACTTAGTATTTTCTATAACAAGGTCTACAGTCTTTCCTCTCTGTTCTACATAATCTACAATTCCACTGCCTTTCATAGCTATAAATGACAGAATTTAATGGGATAGCATTGAATATCTTGAGAACTTGTATCATCTTTCAGACAAATCACTCAACCTGAGCAGTACCATTAACTCCACTATGCAGGACCGACATGGGACAAGCTTCGACCTCCAGGACAAGCAGAATTGGAGGATAAAAATAATAAAAATCGTGCACAACTATGTTTCTCCAGTAGTCCATTCCTCAGGCCTCTGTTCACAAAGAGAGGTTTCCATGACAGCATCTTTTGATCTGTTGCCCCTTCAGACTGCTCTTATTACAAGAAGGATGAGTGGGCATAGAATGGGGTAGAAAGAAAGGAGCTGATACTGTGGTCATCATTAAAGTTTTGATTGTAATCCTTATTTGAAAGTGACCTTTGCCATTCCCCAAGTCTCTGATCTGTTGTTTTATGCAATCTATTGAGCATTTCAGTGGTAATAAATGGAAGTGACAGGATATTGATCCATCTTTACCACAGAAGAATCCTGTTTCACTACCTCTTGAAAATACATATTCATTTCTTTCCTTTTCCTCAGAATTGTGAAGTGTAAGTCTGAACTGGGGCTTTAAGTAGAGACAGTGATGATGTCTCTATTATTGTTATTCATGTAGAGTCAAATTGAATTCAATGTTGTCTGTGATCTTTTCTTATATTATATTTTATGTTCTTGCTAAATGAAATGAAGACTTACCAGGACTACAAACAGCTACAAACAGAAACCTAACCTGTCACAACTTGAATTTCAAACATCTTATTCCATTTCATCAAGCATATGTATTCTTGACTCCCAAACAGACCAAATCTCACATACAGTGTAAAAGACCCAACGGGGTGTTTCTCTGATTATGAAAGTAATGGGCAATTCTGTTATTTTCTAAGCACAAATATCATTCTTTGTTGGAGAATTCTTTGAGTCTGATTTTACCATCCTTCCTTTTTCTCTGGATCTTCTAGATGAGATGGAGTGGAGCGGTATTGCTAGTTTTAAATTTGAAGGAACCTAAGGATGCTGGGATCAGTCTAGAGGTTTATTAGGGAGACAGCATATGTGAATTGCTATGCAGCAGATGTGTGTACATATATGAGAGTACATTCAAGGATCAATTCTTCAGAACATTTCTACAATTTCCTTCAAGGCGTGAAAAAGTGAATTAAAAAGCAAAAACACAGAGTCTGAATTAGTATAGCACGCCTCTAAAACAGGCAGCCCAGTTTTCTCTCCTGACATTTCAAGATGCTTTTGATTAAAAAAACCATACTGAAAAATATTTTCCTGACCATTTTCCTCTCCGTTACAGTATGGTATCAGTCATATCCACTTTTAATCGTTTTAAATTTAAAGCAAATAAACAAACTTTGGGTGAGGCTTGAGATATGATTCAACAGTTAAAAGCATGGACTTCTCTAGGAAAAGACTCAGTTCTGTTCCAAGCACACACACTGGTGACCTCACAGCTGCTCCTAACGTCAGTTCCAGTGAGTTCTACTACCTCTAGGCTCTGCAAGCATCTGCAATTGCACTACCCACATATCCAGACAAACAAACATGTACATAATTAAAAAATAATAAAGATAAATCTCAAAAAACCCCTTGCCTATTTGTATGCATGAGGATAAATGGACACATGTAAAATGCAAGTGACATAAATATGAGGAACCATCCACATGACAGCAGTGTAGACCTGGAAGCAGTTTTCACTTTCTTTTCTAAGTTGTTGCAATGCACACTTCCTCTTCTTTAAATATGTTGTTTTTATTATTTAATTAGGTGCATGTGTGCATACATGTTGTGTGTGAGTACACTTGTATTTGCCTGCACACATGTGCATGTGCTTAAATGCAGGTTCTATGGGGTGGGAGCAGAGGCTTCTGAACACCCTGGAGCTAGAGCTATAGATATTTTTGAGCCATTCAACATGGGTTTTAAGAAGAGAACTCATGTCTTCTGAAAGACAGGGAATCACTCTTAACCACAGGTCCATCTCTTAAATTCCTATATGTATATTTGAATAATACATGGAGATTTTAAACATTATATATATAAAACATTATATATATATATATAAAATTAAGGGTCATCACACACCCATATATACATTCAAAACTCACACTACCATTTCTTGTAATCTACCTACATATTTTGCATCTAGGTATAGTCTGTGGACTATTTGGGGGAGACTACAAGCGTCTTTTCTATCACAATGAGAAATGGGAGTGGAGGAAAAGGATGTCCTTGTCATTTTACTGAGAAAACTCCAGGAATGCTGCTCACCACCTATTATGCAATGAACAGCCTTTCTAACAATGCATAATAAAATGCAACACATGCCTAGCTGATAGATGATTCTCTAACCATACAAAATCTTCCAATTTATCTTTATAATATCCTAGGATTATTATTCTAAGCTCATTATAGTAGATTTGAATTTACTTCTTACTTGACTGGTTTGTTTACTTCGGGGTCAAATAACTATTCTGTAGTTAATTTGGGCTTCTTATTTTTATTTTCTATTGTGTCCAGATTGTGAAATACCTATTTTGTTTGCAATTTTATTCACAGGCAAGTTCCTATAATGTCATAGTGATTACAGTCTTATTGGCTTCAAAAGAATGCTGAAAACCTGACAAGAAATAGGAGTCTGTTTCCCTAAGGAGAAATGTGTACCATCACGCCAGGAAAATCCTGTATGCAGTGCAGGGTTCACGGGCTGTATGTCACTAGATGAACCATAGCAAATTGGGGCTGGATTGATTTTCTGTGGAATGCAAATTGTAAGATTGGAGTTAGAACAACTACTGAAGAATTTGTTCACCCAGTGCACAATTTCCATTTAAATGTGTTTTATAACCTGTGCTTTACAGCAAAGAATTGAAATGAGGATCAGATTTGAAAAGGAAAATTAATTTATTGGACTTGATATCTTTTCTTGTTTTGAAGCTGCCTCTTTTTCAGAATATGTCTCTTTCGGGTTTAAAATAAAATATCGCAGGCAGACTGCTGGTCTGATGGCTCATACCTGCAATTCCCAGCACAGAAAACTGATACAGGAGGGTCACTGCAGGTTAAGGTTAGTGTGGGCTACAGAGTGAGTCCCTCTCCCAATACATTAAGTGAATGGATTAATAAATAAATCTCACATTTATTTCCCGAAATATAAAGTACTTCACAACCCAAGTCAAAACCAAATTTCTGAATATTTAATATTCTACAAATTGAAAAATTATATTTCTTTGTGAACATAGTCTTGTTTTATAGGAGGTAGGAGTCTAACTGTACAGTTTGGGTTTAATAAATTCCAGAGAATTTTTCATATCAATATGTACAATTATAGCTTATTTTCAAACTGTAATTATATTATGGCCCAAAAAACTGCTGCCTGGCATGCAACAAAATCAACACTATGGCGCTGCACTGTTGCAGAAGGCTAGGCTTATTGCCTAGCCAGTTGGCAAGGAAGTCAGGAGTTGGGAGCTCACCACTGCAGCCCTTCATTACTGTCTTGGCAATTTAAAGGAGGATAAAGGGGAGACTTTGTGTATTGGATGGCTTCCCTTTGCACAGGTGGCAAATTTCCAAGTATGGCAGGTTGGAGTGAGGGAGAGATTATGATCTATATGGGGCAATTTGATCGCCTGACATCTTCAACTATCATAGCTGGCTGCTCCTAACCACAGTAATATACCACCTCCAACAAGGCCATACTCTACAATCCTTCACAAACAACTCTACAAACTGGGGACCAAATATTCATACATATGAGCATACTAGTGAAATTTAAATTCAATCTATCATAGCTACAAAAATGTGTGAATCACCTGGTTATTTCCTGAAAGACAATTTACTGATTTTATCATTTAGGGATTATTTTCAAGCTATAGCCAATTTAAAATATGTCATAATTTAATAATGTGTTAATGACAGTATGAGTATACTATTACATCCCATATTTTAACATCCATACTCTTACTTATGTATATTTACCAAATCCCCACCCCTCTGTTATAAGTAAAACTTCATTCAGTATCATTCACACTTAAGATTTTACAGCTATTTCTGTGTATTTATGTAATAAATTCAAACCATAGAGTCAATACAATAAATCACATGTGTACTATTAGTCCAGCCTCCCCAAACTACCAAATAGATAAGGACTGATTTGAGAGACATATCTTTTTTTGAACTTTAATAGGACTCAGGAGTGGAGAGATGGCTCAGCACTTAAGAGCACATCCTGTTCTTCCAGAAAACCTAAAATTATTTCCTGGAACCTATATCAAGTTGCTCACAACAGTCTGTAACTCCAGCTCCAGGACATACCATACCCTCTTCTAGCTTCTGAGGGAAACCATAAGCTATGCACCAAGGTCTCCAGTGGACAGAGTAACCAGATTACATAAATAAAACCCACACATAGTAGTATCTGTTCATATATAAAGTTAGTAGAGTGAGATTGAAAAGACCACTTGGTAGGCATTTTTTAAATTTTTTTTAATGATTCAATTAAAGCACTGTTTATTTTGTTGTTGCTTGTTTTTTTAAGAAAATTTATTTATTTATTTTACATATTGGCAACAGTTCCCCCCCCCCCCTTTCCTCCCAGTTCCATGCCCCCACCTTTCCCTATGTTCCCACCTCCTAATCCACTCTCCCTTCATTTCTGTTCAGAAAAGGGCAGGTCTCCCATGAGTATCAACAAAATATGGCATATCAAGTTGCAGTAAGACTAAACATCTCTCCATGTACTAAGGCTGAGTAAGGTGACCCAGTATGAGGAGTAGCATCCCAAAAGCCAGTAAAACAGTTAGAGACAACCCCTGCTCCTACTGTTAGGAGTCCCACTAGAAAACCAAGTTACATAACTGTAACTTGTATGCAGAGTGTCTAGGTCAGTCCCATGTAGGTTCCCTGGTTATCTATAAGCCCGGGTTAGTTGATTCTGTGAGTTTTCTTATGGTGACCTTGACCCCTCTGACTCCCACAATCCTTTCTGCCCCCCTCTTCTGAAGGATTCCCTGAGCTCCTCCTAATGTTTGGCTGTGGGTCTGTATCTGTTTCCTTCAGTTGCTAGATGAAGCCTCTCTGATGACAATTGAGCTAGGCACCCAACTGGTCACATGAGATGACCAATTCAGGCTATGTATCCACTGTTGCTAGGGGTCTTAGCTGAAGTCATCCTTGTAGATTCCTGGGAGATTCCCTTGTGTCAGGATTTTGCCTGACACCAAAATGCCCCCTCCATTTCCAGTAGTCTCATTCAGTACCCTCCCCTCCCATAATCCCTCCCCCAACCTGATCAGTCCTTTTCCCATCCCCACCCACCTTCAGTCCACTTGGGAAATCTCTTCTAGTTCCCCTTCCCAGGGAGATGCAAGTGTCTCCCCATGAACTCTCCTTGTTACTTAGTCTCTCTCAGTCTATGGATAGTAGCATAGTATCCTTTATTTCATGGCTATATATCCACTTATGCATGAGTACATACCATGTGTGTCTTTCTGGGTCTGGGTTACCTCACTCAAGATGATTTTTTTTCTAGTTCCATCCATTTGCCTTCAGATTTCCTGGTGTCCTTGTTTTTAACACCTCAGTAATAATCCATCATATAAATGCACCACATTTTCTTTATCCATTCCTAGGTTGAGGGACATCTAGGTTGTTTCCAGGATCTGGCTACTACAAATAAAGCTGCTATGAATGTAATTGAGCAAGTGTCTTTGTGATATGATTAAGCATCCTTTGGGTATATGCCCAAGAGTGATATAGCTGGGTCTTTTGGTAGATTGATTCCCAGTTTTCTGAGGAACAACCACAGTGACTCTCCAAGTGGTTGTACAAGTTTGCACTCCCACCAACAATAGAGTGTTCTCCTTGCTCCACATCCTCTCCAGCATGAACTGTCACTTGTATTTTTATCTTAGCCATTCTTACAAGTGTAAGATGGAATCTCAGAGTCATTTTGATTTGTATTTCCCTGATTGCTAAAGATGTTGAACATTTCCTTAAGTGACTCTTGGCCATTTAAGATTCTTCTGTTGAGAATTCTGTTTAGGTCTGTACCCCATATTTTCTTGGTTTGGTGATGTCTAGTTTCTTGAGTTCTTTTTATATTTTGGAGATGAGCCATCTTTGGATATGGGGTTGGTGAAGATCTTTTCCCATTACGTAGGCTGCCATTTTGTCAAATTGACAGTGTCCTTTGATTTACAGAAACTTTTCAATTTCATGAGATCCCATTTATAAATTGCTGATCTTAGTGACTATTAGTGTTCTGTTGAGGAGCTTGTCTCCTGTGCCATTGCGTTTGAGATTATTTCCCACTTTCATTTCTATCTGGTGCAGTGTACCTGGTTTTATATTGAGGTCATGATCCACTTGGACTTGAATTTTATGCAGGGTGATAGGTATTGATCTATTTGCAATGTTCTACATACTGACATCCAGTTATGCCAGTACCATTTGTTGAAGATGCTTTCTTTTTTCCATTGTATAATTTTTTACTTCTTTCAGGAAAATCAGTTGTCCATGGGTGTATGGATTTATGTCTGGGTCTTCAATTCCATTCCATTGATCCACAAATCTGTTTTTATGCCAATAGCATGTGGGTTTTATTACTATAGCTCTGCAGTAAGCTTAAAATCAGGGACGGTGTTATCTCTGGAAGTGCTTTTATTGTACAGGATTGCTTTAGCTATCCTAGGTTTTTTGTTTTTCCCAATGAAGTTGAGTATTATTCTTTCAACATCTGTAAAGAATTGTGTTGGTATTTTAATGAGGATTGTATTGAATCTATAGATTGCTTTTGGTAAGATGGCCATTTTTACTATGTTAATTCTACAGATCCATGAGTATTGGAGATTGTTCCATCTTCTGATATCTTCTTCAATTTCTTTCTTCAAAAATTGAAGTTCTTGTCATACAGGTCTTTCAGTTGCTTGGTTAGAGTTACACCAAGATATTTTCTGGTACTTGAGGCTATTGTAAAGAGTGTTGATTCTCTGATTTCTTTCTCAGCCTATTTATCATCTGTATATAGGAAGCCTACTAATTTTTTTTTGAGTTAATCTTGTATCCAGCCACTTGACTAAAAATGTTTATCAGCTGTAAGACTTCCCTGGTAGAGTTTTGGGGGTCACTTACTGTCATACCATCTGTAAATAATGATACTTTGACTTCTTCCTTTTTAATTTGTATCCCCTTGATCTTTTGTTGTCTTATTGCTCTAGCTAGAACTTCGTGTACTTTATTGAATAGATATGGAGAGAGCGGACAGCCTTGTTTTCTTCCAGATTTTAGTGGAATTGCTTTGAGTTTCTCTCCATTTAAATTGATGTTGGCTGTTGGCTTGCTGTAAATTGCCTTTATTATGTTTAGGTGTGTCCCTTGTATCCCTGATATCTCCGAGACTTGTATCAAGAAGGGTTGTTGGATATTTTTCAAAGTATTTTCAGTGTCTAATGAGATGATCATGTGGTTTTTTTCTTTCAGTTTGGTTATATGATGAATTACATTGATAGATTTTTTTATGTTGAAGCATCTCTGCATCTCTGGGCTGAAGCATACTTGGTGATGGTGGATGATCTTTTTGATGTGTTCTTGGATTCGGTTTGCCATGTTCATGAGTGAAATTGGTCTATAATTCTCCTTTGTTGAGACTTTGTGTGGTTTGGGTATCAGGGTGACTGTGGGGGTCATAGAAAGAATTTGGCAATATTCCTTCAGTTTCTATTTTGTGGAATAATTTGAAGAGTATTGATATTATCCCTTCTATGGAAGTCTGGTAGAATTCTGCATTAAAACCATCTGGCCCTGGGGTATTTTTTGTTTTTATGTTTTTAATTTTGTTTTGGTTGGGAGACTTTCAATGAGTGCTTCTATTTCCTTAGGGGTTATTGCTGTATTTAAATTGTTTATCTGATCTTGATTTAACCTTTGTAAGTGGTATCTATCGAGAAAATTATCTATTCCTTTTAGATTTTCAATATTGTGGAGTAAAGTTTTTGAAGTATGACCTAATGAATGTCTGGATTTTCTTGGAGTGGATTCTATCCCTCTTTTTCTTTCTGATTTTGTTGATTTGGGTATTCTCTCTCTGCCTTTTAGTTATTTTGGATAATGGTTTATCTAATTTGTTGATTTTCTCAATGAATCAACTCTTTGTTTCATTGATTCTTTGTATTATTCTCTGTTTCTATTTTATTCATTTCTGCCCTTACTTTATTTTCTCCTGTCTACTCCTCTTGGGTATATCTGCTTCTTTTTGTTCTAGAGCTTTCAGGTGTGTTGTTAAGTCACTGTTGTGGTAACCCATTCACCATGTCCGAGTGAGGGGCTGTGGATTAAAAAATAAGAGACAAGAAACAGCGAGTCATTTGCCACAGCAGAATGCCAAATGCCAAATGCCAAATGCCATTTATTGAAAGAGGGAGGAAACCATAAATACAGGCTTACAGCACAATGGAGGAACCCCGGAGGGCAGAAGTTGGCTACCAAATGTTCTACATTCTTGCATCTAAGCTGTTTATACCAAATGCAGGATACATGAACGAAGAACCTCCGGTGATCATTAGGTGAGAAGGAAATGGCAGGGAATCAACATAGGGAGGAAATCTGGTCAAGGTCGACAAGCAAGGCGGCAGCCACTCACAGTGGGGGGCCAGGGCCCACAGTCACTAGTATGAGATCTCTTCAAATTCTTCATGAAGGCACTTTTTTTTTGCTATGAACTTTTCTCTTAACACCGCTGTCATTGTGTCTTACAATTTTGGGTATGTTGTACATTCATTTTCATTGAATTCTAGGAAGTCTAACTTCATTCTTTATTTCTTCCTTGACCCAGCAGTAACTCAGTAGAGAGTTGTTTAGTTTCCATGAGTTCGTAAGCTTTCTGTTGTTTCAATTGTTGAAATCCAGCTTTAATCCATGGTGGTCTGATGATATATAGGATATTATTTCAAATTTTTTGTATCTGTTGAGAATTGCTTTGTGGCTGAGTATATGCTCAACTTTGAAGAAGGTTCCATGTAGTGCTGAGAAGAAGATATATTCTTATGTGTTTGGGTAAAATGTTCTGTAGATATCTGTTAGGTACATTTGAGTCATAAAGTCTGTTAGTTCCAATATTTCTCTGTTTTAGTTCCTGTCTAGATGTTCTGTCCATTGGTAAGAGTGGGGTGTTAAAGTTTCTCACTATAGTTGTGTGGGGTTCTATATGTGATTTAAGCTTTAGTAATGTTTCTTTTACAAATATGGGTACCTCTTGCATTTGGTGCATAAATGTCTAGAATTGAGAAATAATCTGGGTATATTTTTCCTTTGATAAATATGAAATGTCCTTCTCCATCTCTTTGGTTAATTTTGGTTGGAAGTGTATTTTGCTGGACATTAGGATAGCTACTCCAGCTTGCTTCTTAGGTCCTTTTGATTGGAAAATCTTTTTTTCAACCCTTTACTCTGAGGTAATGTCTATTTTTGATGGATTTCTTGTATGCAGCAGAATGATGGATCCTGTTTTTGTATCCATTCTGTTACCCTGCATCTTTTTGTTGGTGAATTGAGTCCATTGATATTGATGGATAATAATGACCAATGATTGTTAATTACTATAATTTTGTTGGTTGTGGTGGTAGTGTATGTGTGTGTGTGCATGTGTGTGTGTGTGTGTGTGTGTGTATGTGTTTGTTTCCTTTCTTTGGGTTCTGCTGGTGTGGGGTTATCTATTGCCTGTGCTTTTGTGGGTAAAATTACCTTCCTGGGATTGGAGTTTTCCTTCTAGTATCTTCTGTAGAGCTGGATTTATGGATAAATATTGTTTAAATTTGACTTTGTCATGAAATATATTGTTTTCTCCATCTATGATGGTCAATTTGCTGGGAATTGTAGTCTGGGTCAGCAACCATGGTCTCTTAGAATTTGCAAGACATCAATCCAGGCCCTTCTAGATTTTAGGGTCCTCACTGAGAAGTATGGTGCGATTCTGATAGTGTGTTTCCTTTATATGTTATTTGGCCTTTTCCCCCTGTTATTTTTAATATTCTTCCTTTTTCTCATATGTTTTGTGTTTTGATTACTATGTGGTAAGGGGATTTCCTTTTCTGAACCTTTTTTGTAAGCTTCTAGTGCCTTTATAGGCATGCTTTTCTTTAGGTTGGGAATTTTTTCCTGTCATCTTGTTAAATATAACCTCTGGGTTTTTTAGCTGGGTTTCTTCTCTTCTTTGATTCCTATTATTCTTAGTTTGATCTTTTCATAGTATCCCAAATTTCCTGGATGTTCTGTGTTAGTAATTTAATAGATTTGACATTTTCTTTGACTGATGAATATTTCCTCTATTGTGTCTTTACTACCTGAGATTGTCTCTTCCATCTCTTGTATTCTGTTGTTGATGCTTGCATCTGTAGGTCTTGCTTGCTTACCTAGATTTTCCATTTCCAGGGTTCCCTCCATTTGTGTTTTCTTTATTTCTTCTATTTCAATTTTCAGTCCAGTCTTGAACAGTTTTCTTTATCTGTTTGTTTGTTTTTTCTTGGCTTTCTTTTAGGGATTTGTGGATGTCTTCCAATTTTATATTTGTCTCTTCCTCAATTTCCTTCTGGGACTTGTTCATATCTTCTTTAAGAACCTCTACCATCTTCATAAGTAATTTTAAAATTCTTTTTTTGTGATTCAGCTGTGTTGGATTATTCAGGTCTTGCTGTTGTAGGGTAGTTGGCCTCTGGTGATGCCATATTGCCCTTTCTGTTATTCTGCTCTTACCCTGGTGTTTAGACATCTGAACTTGGGATGATTACAGGTCTAGGTGTTGCTTCCTGCATATGTCTTTGTTTGATGGGTGTTTTGTTCCTTGGTTTCTCTTTCCTCTCTGGTCTTCTGGCTTAAAAGGCCAAAGATTCTGGTGACTATAATGTCTTCAGGATCCAGTACCATGTCCTCTCTAGGGATTTGGGGACTAGGGGTCCTTAGATCTGGCCTGGATTACGGGAAAGTCGAAGTCTTCTTCCAAAGTTGCAGACCGGAATGCGGAGCCTAGGGGAGGGAGTGTAATCTGGGGTTGCTGGGAGGACCTGAAAGAGATTTTAAGGAGTGTTAGCTAGCAGTGGGCTTGGTGGTGCCTTCCCTGGGGTCCTTCGATCTGACCTGGACTCTAGTAAAGCGGAAGTCCCCTGAAGCTGTAGACCAGCATATGAAGCCATCAGGGTAGGAAGAGTAAGAGGTGGAGGTAGTGATGCAATCTGGGGGTTGGGAGTTGGCTTAAATGGATTTTGTGGGTGGTGGCAGTGTTTTATGTGGAGTTCCTAGGACCACTCTGGCTTCTGCCAGAGCTGCCCAGGTTGTGGTCTCTAGTGTAGAGCCTGTGTGCGCGCACGCGTGTGTGTGTGTGTGTGTGTGTGTGTGTGTGTGTGTGTGTGTGTGCTGTGTGTTGTCTATGCTTATTGGTAAGGTTTTAAAGAGTATTGCCTGGTGGTGAGTGGTGTCTTACCTGGGGTTCTTAGATCTTGCCTGGCCTCTGGTAAAGCTACCAGGACTGGCCCTGGTGTGCAGCCCAGGGGAGGGGGTCTAAAGCACTGTTTATACTTCCTATTTGCCAAGCATGACTTTACTGACTAACTGGAATAACCTGGAGCAATAGCTAAAACAATTGATCATTGCCCTTATCAACCTCCCAACTGCCATACGGGATTTTGTAAAATCCTGCTGGTTTGTTCCCCACCTTGTGGTTTTAGACTTCAAAATAAATGTGGAAACAGGACCCTACATCAAAACCTTTCTGGATCTAGCCTGGCTTTGGTCCACTTGTGACATCTCTCTTCCATTTTCCTTGGTGTCAGGCTGCTTATTCTAGAAAGATTCCAGCAACATCTTTGGAGGATCCCCAGCTGATCTCCTTCACCAAGGCCCAAGGGGGACCAAAGCTCCAGGGTCTCTCAGACCACCAAAAGTCTCTGAACCAAGAAGGGAATACTGTCAGTGGGATTCTGGGCAAGCCTTCCAGTGGCCTAGGAGATGGTGAGACCCAGGACCAGACTCCAGGGTGAGGGGAGATGAGACTATGCTGAACAGTCTATGGACCCCTGTGGCACTGGCAAGAAGAGCTGAGCAGGGCTTGATCACTTTACTGGAGAATATCAAGGTGGCACTGGTCTCCAGTGAAAAGCATTGAAGGAATACTGAGACAGTGTTATTAGTCTCCAGAGATATAGACAGACTAGGAATTTAACATGAAAATGTATGAGTTCTGAATGAGCGATGAATAAATCTGTGAATGCTAACAGTGGCCTCACAATTTGGAGAGTACAAAGGACCTAGTGTAAAAGGATGATTCTGAGTATAAGTGGGAAAGATAATCCTTGCCTTAACAAAAGTTCTACCACGATGGTGTTTGATAAATACTTACTAACTTAATGACAACATCCTATTCATCTAATAATCATACATACACACACACACACTCACACACACACATACACACACAATACAGATCCAATAGACAAAGAGTTATAAGTAAGTCACTGGAGATAAAACATAATGAAGCTGCATTAAGTTATAAAATAATAGAATTTGTCCTTCACAATCTGGGCTTTGAACTGAGTGTGAGGGAATATGAGGTATGAGGTCAGAAGTGATTTCTGTTGTTATATAGAAAGGTCTGTTACTCTGCTAGCTACAGAGAATACAGTGCTAAGCAAGGCACCAGCTCCTGTCTATTAAGATTGCTTGAGGAACAAATATACAAACAAAATGTGTTCATCTACATGTCTGTGTCTGTCTTCACTCCTCCCATTGCACTTTCTAACACACTGTAGCTAGCATGCACCATTTTACTAAGTGGGCATAGTCTGCCTTCTAAATAGTCACCTTGCTATAGCCACAGATTAGGGACACTCTTATCTCTCATAGAGAAGCTTCTTTTTTTCAGGGAACAGAGGTTACTGAAGAAACTCAAAGAAAGTGTGGTAAATAAGTGATGATGGCATGCTTATCCCTCAATGAAACATCTCTATTATTTATCAATCCCTCCCACCCTCAAGTATTACGAAACATCACAGAAGGGGTGGCAGGAGTATTTCAAGAGGCAATGCTTGGGAGGGCTGCTGTGCAGGATTGTCCCCAGACATGGCAGAGAGTTGCACTCATGAACTCAGAGCAGCTGTGGTTGCCTACACAAGACTTGAGGAAAATCAAACTGTCAGAAAACCAGCATACATGGAAGAGGGGCTCATGAGGTCTAGCCTGTGGCTGAGGAGAGCTTTTTGCAATTAATAGTTATTGGAACTTTCTTCAGGAATATGAGCCTGCTCCATTGGAAGTCCCTGTGCCCATGAACATACAGACAATGGAATGTACATACATATATACATACATACATATGCACACACATATGAGTGTGTATGCATATATATGTAAATAGGGCTCCATGTGTATGGAAATATTCTTAAATGTTAATTTAAAGTATTTAGAACCTTTGTATTAAGATCTTTGGTTTTCTTTAGGTAATTTGTATCAAAATCCTCCAGTCTTAGATCACTTAATATAAAACAGTATAAGCACGTGTACATACACACATGTGCTCTCTCTCTCTCTCTCTCTCTCTCCTATTAACATATAGAATCTAGCACAAAGTACATATTTTACAAATAGTAGGTTCTTATAGAATATGAGACAGTAAGAAAAAGCGTTATAAACATTTTATTTTGTTTCCTTAGAAGAAATATGGTTCGGGCACTCTTGTCAAGAGAACACCTTTGTCTCACGTTAGAATCTGTCACAGATTGTTTATTATCTAATACCTCCCTAATTTGAAGGACATGTAAGTCCCAGTCCTGAGGGATGGGCTGAGTTAAAGGTTTTGGTAACACACATAGCACCTCAGTGTTTGTCTCTGCACAGCCGTGTAGACTGCCCTAGAAAATCACTTCTGAGTGATGAGAGGAATTAGCCCATTAGTCATCATTAAACTTTCTGTTGAGTGGATGTGTTGGTTGGGCATACTTCTGCTGAACTGAATGGACCTCAGCTATAGGCATAGAACCCTGGACTACATCAACCTTACCATGCAATAATGAATTGACTACAGAGATGGGAAAAGCAAAGCCATGTTAGAGCAGTCGAGGACATTATTACGTGATACAATCTTCACACACCAGAGATGAAGAGCATCATGTGCACTCTAGAAGTTTCTGGGTCTTCAAGAAGCATAGAGCTTTGGCCTCGGTCTTTCAGCTTTTGAGCCCTTTAACCATTTCCTCCACAGTCCTTGGGAGCCTTTTGATTGCAACCCATAGGAACACATTTTCACTTTACCTCCATGCTTTGGACATTTCAGCACAACATTGTAATCTACAAAGTACACACTTGAGAATCACATAACAGAGTTACAAAAGAAAAAAATGGAAAAAAAATTCCCATAATGTTTTAAGTAAGTTTACAATTTGGGGCTATATCTAATTCATAGTTATTCTGTGACTCAGGTTGTCTACACATCACAAGTTGGACATACCTGGAACAACAAAGGAAACATTTGTGTCTACTTTTATAAGTAGTCCTAAAGAAAGTTTATGACACAAGTTTGTCACCACACATTTAAACAGTGTCCCAGGATTATCTCTTTATTATTATTTTTTTTTTTTGCCCTTTCTAGCCAAAGGCCACAAATACATACCATCCTCAAAACTTTGATCTAGAAATCTAAGTGTCACTGAGGGTCCTTATGACAAAGGTTTCAGGATGTGGCCATCCTAGAAGCTGAAACAATGGCCAGAAGAATTGACTTTCCTAATAAGTGAGTCCAGTGTGCCTGACCGAAATATGATTCTGGAGAAGAAAAGCCCAAAAGAATAGAAGGAACGCAGTCCATGGAGACAGTGAGAGATACCATTGTCTTCAATGATATCAATGACTACAGCAAGAACTTAAATTTGAGAGGAAGTAACATTGATTCTGGCTAAGGCAAATTTCAAGAGTATTTCAATAGAGGTAACATTTCCTGGTTTAAAGGAAGCATAAATACAATCTATGCTTAGCAGATAAACATTTCAATGGCTTTTGACATATAGTCAAAGAGAATGAAAGCAACAACAAAGAAAGACTCTACTTGTTACATCTATGATTACTCTGAAAAGTCTGCCAGAGTCACTTCATCCCATGGAGAGGAGGGAAACACATCTACCTCTTTAGAATTAAGCCAAGGCTTGAGGAAAGGTGCATGGGAAGGAAAGTGGAAGTGAAGGACAGTGAGACCCAAAAGATGGGGCTTGTTTGTACCATGGGTAGGCTGTGTGCACTGGGAAGCTATCAGTACTGTATATGGAAAATTGTCTCCAACAGTTGTAGTGCTTTTGTAGAAATTAGAAAATAGTTCTCTCTGCCTCTTCTATGATCAAAACATGCATCTTCTCCCAATTCATTCATGCTTGTAACATACAACTTAATATCATGAAGACTGGATTTCACCCCTCATTTAAGAATTCCTTTGTCCGTCAAGTACTGAATCTACTCAAATTATTGTGTGTGTTTGACCAACTAGCAACTTACTATCTATGAGCTGTGATCTATGCTTTTTTTTATTATTTTATAGGTCACAAAGACTTTGAAATATTTAATATAAACATAAATTTATCTTTCCCAAAGAGATTTACCATTTGCTAGAAGTATCTAGAAATAATCTGTCACCAGTGGGTTACCATACCTGACAGAATAGTTTTGTTAGTTTGGGGACTTGAACTGCTCCTGAAATTTAATTGTATGACAGGGTGATGCAGGGGTAGTATACCATGGTCTCAGGTTGAACTTCAGAGGCTCATTCCACACATTAGTCAGTAGTACTTATGTACTGGAGCCTCAATAAGAATCTGGATTCTAAAGCATAGGTGATATGTATCTTCTGGATATGTGGCAGGTAGTAGAGTCTGTTCATTGCTATGTATGACTACCAGGGAGGTCACACTCTCCTTGTATCTATAGGCAAGAACAACTGGAAGTCTTGCATTTGAGACTTATTGAACTTTGCTCTATAGACCCTCTGTCTCCTCTCTCAGATTTTAATGTACACTTCTTAGCTGCAATGAATATTAACATAATACCTAACCTTTAGGTGTGATGAACATGGATGTAATATACATTTATTAGCTCCTATAAATATTTAGCTGTGACTTTATCAGTCCTCAGCAACTCCAGCTATTTAACTATTAGAACTTAATTTTGGTTTTGAGGACCCTTCCCAAAGTTGCAAATAATAATCGAAATAAATTTATTTTGTGCTCATTATAATTTTTAGATTGTTTTTACTTAGAAATTGGCATCACTATATATTTTATTCACTCTAATCCTACTCTTTCTCACCTTACCTTAAATTGAATGCTATAAGTCTCATACCTATAGAAATACAGATGTGTTGTTTATGAAGAAGTTTAATGTTATTTTCAATAATATGTAAACCCATTAGAGATATAGTGGCTCAAATACAGCTAGCTAACTGCCACATAATTATATTTTGCCTACTCAAATCCCTTCAGATCCCTTAAGCCATCAGTAGCTAATATGATAAATGACATAATGGTTATTTGTCAATTGGTGATAATATCTTATAGTACACATTGGTATACATTCTGCAATGTTTAAATCCTTCAAGCAGTGATTCTTAATCTTCTTGATGCTGCCACCCTTTAATAAAGTTCCTCCAACCATAAAATTATTTTCATTGTGCTGTGAATATGTTTTGTATGCTGTGAATGTGTTGCTCTGATTGGTTGATAAATAAAATGCTGATTGGCCAGTAGCCAGGCAGGAAGTATAGGCAGGACAAGCAGAGAAGAGAATTCTGGGAGGAGGAAGGCTGAGTCAGGAGACACTGGCAGCTGCGGCCATGAGAAACAAGATGTAAAGTACCAGTAAGCCACGAGCCAAGTGGCAACTTATAGATTAATAGAAATGGGTTAATTTAAGATATAAGAACTAGATAACAAGAAGCCTGCCACAGCCATGCAGTTTATAAGTAATATAAGTCTCTCTGTGTTTACTTGGGTCTGAGTGGCTGCGGGTCCTGGTGGGACTGGAGAAATCTCTTGCTATATCGTAGCTACTTCATTATTGTAATTTTGCTACTGTTATAAATCATAATGTAAATACCTATGTTTTCTGGTGGTCATAGGTGACATCTGTGAAAGGGTAATTCAACCCCTAAAGGAATCATGGCCCGAAGGTTGAGAACCACTGACTTAGAGGTAGATATTATTATAAAACAAGCTACCCACAGAAAGTATTTATGGGCTTCTATATCTAACAACTCATCCTTTTGAAATATGTCCCCAAGATTAATGTTTTGGCCACCCAGATTTTCTGTTTGCTCTGTCTTGAAGCTAGGACAATCCCTTCATAAGAGCACAACAACTGAAGTAAATCAAGAACCTACTACAAGAAAAGGCACTTTAGGAGAAATTTACGTGTTATTTCATCTAAGCTTCATGACAACACAATCAGATAGATTTTTAGGCATAATTCATTGATAGAGGGATTCCAGCCAAGGTGGTTTGGCTCAAGAACATAATCACTATACTTTGCGTTTTCAAATTGAATTGAGTAGCCTGTGGAATCTTGGCTATTCTAACTTAGTTCTATGTTGTAGAAGTTCTATTTTTCTTCAGGGAATGTGCTAGGCATGGTATTCAATTGCCTCCTCGGCTCTCATTTCTGCGTTGTTTTTCTTTTCTATATATTCTGCATCCTCCCAATTCCCCTGCCTCAAGTGCCACCTGCTCTTCTGAAAATGCAATGTGGCATTTGCCATTTATATTGCTATGCTCAGCAGTGTCCTGGAAAACAAATATAAAATGACAGCTCCAATCCACACTGTCTGTGGGTTTCACACTTATACTTCCTTTTGCAAATCTGGGGGAAATTCAGAATTCCGGTGAGAAAAGTTGTTGATGGAAAACGTTACTTCCATTTTCTGGCCTTTAGAAGAAACTTGGAGAACCTATCTTTATAATAACCAGATAATCCCAAAAGCAAAATTAAGCAAGTATGCATTCCCCACAGAGAAAGGGTGGTATTATTATGCCTACTCTATCATCATTATCTTCACCAAATAGTATTTGTTGAGCTTCCAGGAGCACAAGGCAGGGAGCTGGCTAAATTGGTATCTTTTCTACCTCCCAGGAGCTTATAGTTTAAATAGAAACAGAGCATCAAAGACAAACATATACAAGGTCAGGCTGAGACCAACACTAACACATTAACATATTCATTAAAATAGAATAGAGCTCATTACAATTCAACAACAATGGGAGGCAGCAAGATGTAATATAAAAATGTGCTAAACTAGGAGTCAAGAGACTGCTGCATGCTGAGGGAATGGCTTTGGGGAAAGCACCTCACTATCCCCATGGTTAAAATGCCTGTGGAAATTTGAAGGAGGCAGTTTAGGAAGGTGAACCAAACACACAGTCTAGAGACAGGAAATCATACAAGTTCTGGAAGTATGATTGGGTGATCCTTGCTCTGTGGATCAATTCACCATTTTTGGTAAACTAGAAGACTTTTAAAGTTCCTTCAAGAATTGAAAATTGAGGCCTTGGAAGACACCTAAGTAATTAAAGAACAGGCAAGCGAGAGGTCTTGAGGTCAGTTCTCCTCATCTGAGTGTTGAATGGGCTCTGGAATGATTTTGATAATAGACTTACAAGCAATATAGGTAGATAGGTTATTGGAAGTGGGTGAACCTACCTGAGGTTACAGGCAATTTGGGTGACTCTCAACAGTGGAGCACATTAGGATGTCTGAAGTCATGGATCTACATTTACCTCACCTGAGTCTAGAAGCTGAAGAAGTGGACATGCCCTATATTGACATGACTTTATATGACTAGTAAGATGTCAATTCATCAAGGAGGTTTCAAGGCAGTGTTAGAATGGTGGAGAGAATGTATTGGAAGGATCAGGAAGTCCATGAGGAGGATGGAAACAGCCAGCATAACTCTCATTCTGACTGTGAAAAGTTTTGCTTACTTTGCAGCAAGTAATCGAATCCATTTTGCACCAAATACTACAATTCTGAGCAGTCATCTTCCTGCTGGTGTGTGAAAGTTATACACAGCAAGATTCTTCCCCCACATGGCATGTGCCAAAAAGTATACCAAAATCACATTTCATGTGGACTTTTAAGGGGTCATCCTATTCTGTGACAAGAATAATCACCAAGATTCATGGGACTTTTGCTTGATATGTTCTAAACACTGAAATGGATATTTCTGAGTCACTATTTCATTCAACACTCCTGGAATAGATATTTCCACAGTTAAACAGAGTAGAAAAAAGTTCATTGTGGTAGAAAGTCATAATCTGAATTCCATCCCAAATCTGGATGTACCTGGAGCCATTCATTGTATAATAAGATCCTGCAGTAATTACATGTTAAATTCACCTTGTTCTCCTCTGTCTCAGGAGCAAAGATTCTATTTTGCTATTTCCTTCTGTGGGTCTCCCCAGTGATAAAAAGACAAGATACAAGGATTAGAAAACATAACCTATCAAATTTTGAAGCGTATCTATCTATGAATAGGTAGATCTCACTGTTACTACATATATACTTGATTAAAAAGTGAGAAAAGCCACAACCATGTCAACAGGCACAAATATATGAAAAGTAAGGAAACTTCAATTAAATTCAAAGTCCTTAGGCTGGAGAAATGGCTCAGCCATTAAAGGCTAGGCTCACAACCAAAAATATAAATTCACACCCTTCTTCAGGATGACCCAGTCCCAACTCAGGGTTTGAAATGATGTCCTACAAACCTTACCAAATATATTTGAGCATCAAAGGTAATACAAATTTCCTTGGTAGGAGTTCATTAAGACGATAAAATGGTTCACAATGGTTTTTAACCATAACTATTGCAAGACATTTATAGGTCTAACAGCCATATAATCTAATTCTTATACTCCATTTACCAAACACATAAGAATATTCATTTTGCTTATGTAACTTGAATGACATATTCGTGACTACCATTGACTTATTCTATTAATGCATGTTAATAATTATAATAAAGAGTAAGTCGTTTCTCCTTCTTTAACTAAAAATAGCTTTGTGACATGCACATATATAAAGATATAAGTGTGTGTATGATAATTATCAGTCACTGCTTTAGAGTCCTTCAGCTCTTCCAGTCACTTCTGGTCTAGTTCGTACTTATCACATGAACTTGGAAACATTATTTCAGTTTTTCCAAAGGGCAGCTTCCTACATCTCTCAGCCTTGCTGAAATTAAAAACAAAAACAAAAACAAAAACAAAACAAAACAAACAAACAAACAAAAACCAGCAATAGCCCAGGAAGCTGAGGAAGAGCCTGCTCAGAATGCAGCAAAGCCTGTTACCCATAAACCCTCTTTCCATGCGACTTGTCAATTTCATTTCTATGCCAAGAGGAAAGGAAGAACATACATTCAGAACCTTTTCTTTGTTTCATCACTAGAGCTGTCTGTCATCCTTTGTTTTCTTCATTTTTTTTCATGTTCATCTTTACTAGCCCTAGTATTTTCATATTGAAAATATGTTTGAAAATAAGGCATAAATGTGCCTTTCTTAGCATTGTTTTGTAAACTTTGGTGCTTTGGTTTCCGTTTAGGTCATGGTTGTCTGTGGTGAGACTGCCCGCCACAATGTTTGTCAATTCCTAGAGAGGATAAACAAGTCACCCACAAGGGAGCTGTTTAATGCCAATCTACTAATCCTTAGCAGGCAGGCATCTAGAGCCATCTGCTTTACTAGACTCTCACACTCAGTTATCACCCACCTATCCCAATCACACATGGGCCCTGGACTAGACCCTTAGGGATAGCACGTATGTAACTGAACCCTTTAAAACTTCTCAAACTTGCCAATATTTTATCACTTCCTCAGCTTACCTGGTGTCTTTGTCATTGAAATCACCATTGAGATGATTGCTTTTATTCACTAGATCCTCCATCCTCATCCACCTCTTAATTGATTTTAGGGCTTTTATGCATGACCTCTCATGATGCAGCATGCCCCCTTATCTGTTACATACCAAACTGTCATTTCAATGACTATTGTTTCTTTATTTTTTGATTCTTAAAAGTGAGTAATTCCAACTAGCTATACCTATGTCTTCCATTTGACTATACTATCATTAAAATTAGGGACCATTCCCATGCCAACTGACTCTCTGTAAATAGGTTGTGATTGAATACATTTATTTTATATTTAAACCACACTGCTATATTTTCACTGGGGGGAAATTTCCATACTAGTATCAGTTCAAAGAATATATGCTTTGGTATTAAAAAGCCCTAATTTCTTCTTTAATGGGAATGAGCTTGATTGTTTAAATATATACATACATCCCAATTCAATATGCTGAAAGGAGGAAACATATACACTGCTTAACACTTTTAGTGTCTCCTGCTGGGCTTAAGAATTAAACTAAAGTAGGATTGGATGAGCATGAGGAGTGGTGACCGGGATTGCAGCTCAATTAGCAGAGTGCTTGTTTAGCATGGATTAAGTCCTGGGTTCGAACCTCAGCACTACACAAACCAAGTATGACAGTGCATGCTTGCTACCCTATATGCAGGAAATGGAAAGAGGAGGTCATAGCTTCAAGGTCATTATCATCAGTATAGCAAAATAGAGGCCGGTATAGAATACCTGCAATTCTTGGCTGGGGTGGGGCAGGAGAGTATAAAGATATGCAGGAGAGAAATAAATATATATGTTTTATTAGAATTTCATGTGGAAATGCTAGTCTTCACAAAAAGATGAAAACCTTAAGATGTCACCAGACCAGAAAGTTTATGGACTTCTTAAATGAAGACATTATGACTTTGTTAAGAAAAAACTAGCCAAAGGTATTCAGCCTAGGAGCAGCACACCTGAGAAAGTCGCTCTGAGATGGACTGGGAAAGCTGCTGGGAGACAGGATAATTTGGTGAGCTTGTTCCTACACAATCATCTCAGCATCATTACAGACACCACTAATAACAGTGCTCTCTTTTCTTTTACTCGGGGGAAATCTTACGGCTTTTCTTAGGTGAAAAATTGAAGGTTCAGACAGAAAGGAAGGAAGGAAGGAGGGAGGGAGTGACAGAAGAAGAATGGAATTTCCTGCACCTTCTCTCTTTCCCAAGGGTTTCCAGTTCAAAATAATCACCAAAAATAGCACATTTGGGGATGACATACTCTAAGCCCCTTCAACACAGATGAGAAAATATGGCTAAGAGCAAAAATCCTAACAACATTAGGATTCTATCAAATACATTAAAGAAAATCATTATGGTTAGGTGTCCTAAACATTTCAAGGAAGGACATATTCAACCAGCTACTTCATTCTCTCATGGTGATCATCTTAAAGCTTTTTTTTTCTTTTACTAAGATGTGATCATTTTCTACCTACAATTTTCATGTAATTAGACAACTTCTTTGGTCCACATTTGAGTGGCATCATTGGCTCCAGAAGTAACAAACACTTGGGAGAAGGTTTTGTCTTTAGGGAATAGCAAGCAGTTTGGTATTATCTTGAGCTAGGACAGGGCACTTTACCGCTCAGGAAGAGCATTAGAAACATTAGAGGCTAAATCCAATATAATCTCTTCTTTATTTAGCCTGTTTTTGACCAGCTGAGAAAGTATTAAGGCATTTTTATTTTTCCCAAACTAATTCCATTTTTGATGTAAAGTCCCTCCCTCTATTTTTTTCTTTTTTGTACAGCCTGTGCTCACAAAATAATATGTTCAAAATATGAATCTGTCATTGAGGACAGTTCTTCTACGAAACTCATGTAGGCAAGCACTTTTGTTTCTAAGGAACTGAAATGTCTCTGAAGAAGGCAGATGATTAGAACTTCCCACACGCACTTGAACACAATTTAATAAAATGGTAAGATTCTTTTAATACAAAACTCTAGTATAGGAAAAATTGTAAGAGCTTTTGAAATGTATTGAAAAGATCATGGAGTGTACTGTCTAGTACTCTTTGTAAGTTATGTTTCTATTTCTTTGTCTTTGGGCTATTTTGCTGCTTTGTTCATTTCAGGAAAACAAATTATCAGGTAGAAATTTGTTCATAATAATGTGAATTGAGTTCACTGGGATGCACTTTGGTTGTTACTCCATGGAGATAAAGTTTTGTTGGGTTTTCATCAACTCAATAAATTTATAAATATTTCTGATGGACAACTATGGTCATATTTCCTTTAATTTTTTCTTTTGATAATCTAAAGGATTATGTGATCCATTCCTTCATTGGTGAATTTAATATCATTTTAACATGTAATCATTTTAAGTGTATATGATCATACTTTATTTCTAAAATATTTCATTATTTTTTATTTAATATGTATAGGCATTTTGCCTGCATGAATGTCTGTTTACCACATGTCTTATGTGTTTGTGGAGTTCAGAATAGGGCATCAGATCCTCTGGAACTGGAGTTATAAGCAGTTATGAGCTGCCATGTGGGTGCTGGGAACCAAACCCAGAATCTCTGTAAAAGTAATGAACATTCTTAACCATTGAACCATGTCTCCAAACCATGAATATATATCTTTTAATATTAGTATTATATTATAAAAGTTAATAAAATCTCCAGTGAGTAGCATGGACAAAATATCAAATCATGTGACTCTCAGTCTATCCAATCAGTTAGTTGAATAAAGGCACAATTCTCCAAGGGCTCAACAGAAAAGTTTCTTTAGTAATAGATAGTGAATATTTTATTTATTTTCCCATTCTTCTATGAGGAGTTAATCATTTCCTCCTTGTTCTGTTTGTGACTCTGGATCATAGCCCACCCCTGCCTGCTGTAGTTTCTCTTCTTATTTGACACACTTACCTTGCGTTGAGATGATCCAACCCAAGACAGAAAACACATCCCACAGAAGGTGTTCTTATTGTTTGTTTGTTTTTAGATTCAGCAACTTTCATACATTCGCTGATAAAGCAACAATAATTAAATCAATTCCTATGGTGCGTTAGCTTTGAGACATGAATGATAACATTTATGTTTGCTTTTCAGACTTACTTTAGCTGTGGTTATATTCTACCCAGTCATTCCTGAGTAGCAACTATATTAATTAGTGATTTATGAAATGGGACATCATTTGTTCAATGAAATTCCAAGTCAGTTTTAAATAACTTCAAACCATTGTTGACTGGTGGCCATGACACTGACCAATAACTCTGTCCTTGACTAGTTACATAGGTGATGAGTTAGACAAATATCTCTGGGCAGAATAAACTATACTTCCATAAAATATTTTAACTAGGCTAATTGAGAAGGACTGGAGTAATTGCTGAGAATTTAAAAATGTATGAGCTAAAAGGAAAATGTAATAGTTGTTTTGGAAAGGAGATTGTAACTAAGAAATATTATATTCGGGTTGTGTGGTAGTAGATATTCGATGATATCTGATTCTTTTTATATACTCTCTTCTCACTACCTGTAGATTTTAGCAAAGTTCATTATGTGGGTATTTGCACATATTTAAAAATGTTTCATTGAGCTTGAGAGATGTATCAGCTAGGAAACGTGCTAGCTGCCAAGTCTGAGTTCTTGAGTTCACTTCCTGGGTCCCACACTGGGGGAGAAGAGAACTGACATTCAAGATGTTCTCTAACTTTCCCAAACATGTGTGTACACATGAGAAGCCAACTCATTGTTGGAATGGAATTAAGTCCATGCCAGGATAATTTGTGCAATAAAAAATATAACAACAGCAATGCCTCCCCCCACCATGAACGTTGCAGGTCCCCGGTCATGTGCAAATCCTAGTCTCTAACTATTAAATATGCCTACATAGGTGGGAACAAATATGGGTAAAGGCCAGGAAACCAGAAAGAGAACCATACAAATGGGAAAAAAATTGAAGGTTTGAGGGAAAATGTAGTAAAATAATAAAACATAGTTGAAGTGGGGGATAATGAGGATACAGTGAGAAAGAGGGGGCAAAGAGATGAGTGGAGAGTTAGAAAATGGGAGGAATGAGCCGAAATGAAGCACACACACACACACACACACACACACACACACACACACTATTATATAAATATATATGTATTTATACATACACACTGGGAATCTACTTCTTTGTTAGAGAATTTAATATTTTTTAAGGAAATTAACCGAAGTATATTTTTTATTCTTCTCTCATGCTATACATTGTGACTGCAGTTTCCCCTCCTTCTACCCATCCCAGCCCCCTCACCTCTCCTTCCCCCCACTCAGATCCACTTGTCTTCCATTTCCCTTCAGAAAAAAAAGAAGACCTTCCAGGAATGCCAATTGAAGACAACATAACAAGATACAGTAACATTAGGCACAAACCCTCATATCATGGTTGAGCGAGGCAACCCAGTAGGAATAATGGTCCAAAGAGCAGGTGAAAGAGTCACAGAGCCTGCTACTTTAATATCTCTAAAATGTTTTCAGAGAGAAGATAGCAACAGGAATAAGAAATATACAAAAGAGAAGCAACAACAAAGGAAATCCAAAGAATGCTTACTTTTACTTTCTGAATGAAAAAAACTTCAACAGGCAAAAAAAAAAAAAAAAAAACAAAAAAAACCTCAAAATGCATAATTAGGTAAATTATCAAACCAGGGATTGGAGCCCTTTTGTGGTCAATAAATAAATTAATTGGACACATGACTTGTATCCATTACATCAGAGAGGGTTAATTTACTGCAAATCCTATCGTCTCTGTGCCTTTTCTAGCAATGATCTATCAGAACACACAGTAGAATTTTAGAGTGTTAGCAAATTAGAAGAGTTGAAAATTCAAAACATGTTGAAGGAATCAGCAGTCTGCACTGCAAAAAAGTTGGTTAAATAATAGATCTTTTGTATGAAGAAAAGATCCAAGGTAATGAGATAGCTATTTCTAAAAATTTGAAGTCCATGATGAATAAAAATTGACTAATTTTATCCAATGATATACTTAGAGTTAGTTATGAAGCACGTGTATTAATCATAAACATCAAATTTCTAAGAATAAACATCTACCACTGCAATAAGCATGCCTGAAACTTACTAATTTTCTTTGCCTCAAGGAGACTCAAATATAGATGGGATCAACATAAACGTGGACATCAACAATAAATTTTAAAGTAACTTCTAACCACCATAGCCTGCATTCCTTAACTATAGCTGTGTTGTAATCTGGCAGAATGTCAGAGTTCCACGCTGGGTCTGCACACATAAGAAAGGTGCAAACCCTTTTTATGATCTTGCAGTTTCTTGTATCTACATCATAAAACAATGAAATTATGAAGTCCAAAACTGTATTTCTCTCATTTGCTTTCTTCCTTGTGCTGGCATCAAACTGGAGAAAGTGTTTGTCTATCACACAGCCTGACTTTAATTACTGAAAGTCTCTTGCCCTGCTATTTTCTATTGTGAATATTAAAAAACTTACCTAGATATAGAAAAGTGAACCTTTTCTTTATCCAAATGAAAACTTTTTTCCTTTACTTATTATTAGTTTTCCCAGGAAGAATCACACAAAACATTGTGAACATATCTTTTACCCATTATATATATTTGGGTTTCTTTCTTTGTACAAATAATAACCCAATCACAAATGTTTCTGAGCTTTGGTAACAATGGAAAATTATCAAACAACTTCTGCTTGTAAATAACACAACTGAAATTTTAAGCCCTTGATACCATTTGGAATAGAGCCTTGACCCTAGCTGTGTGAGAAAGCTTAAAGTTGGAAACCTCTGTTTTCCAAACTCTCTTCTCTCTACCGCACTACTGTCTCTCTGTCTTGATTTCTTGATGGGTAAATTGATCCTTAAATGAGTCAACATATTTGCAAACTTTATGTGAAGTATAATCACTTCTGAAATATATAGGATGTAAAAAATTGTGATGGTTTGAAACTAATACACACACACACATACACACACACATGAGTTCTGTAGTCTTAATTCACTATAATTCAACATTATAAGTTTATAAATGCTTAATGGTTTTGTTACATCTTTTAATTCAGGCTTCTTATTTTTTACCTTAGGAGAAATGCCTCAACACCAGCGCTGCTTCTCTATGATGTAGGCAAACCCCTTAACCTTCATAAATCTTAATTTGTTTATCTGCATCAAGGAAAGATTTGCTGGGATCCCGTAGATGTTTTGTAAATGTTGAATGAGTCAATAATGCAATGGTATTGAGCACAGTGCCTGGCAAATGATTAATAGTCTTAAGATGTTTCTTAAACTTCAATTTAAATATTTAGCAAATAGATTGGATTTTTTAACTTTAGATTTTTAAAATTCTTTTACAAATCCAGTTTTCACTTAAGTAGATGCAGGATAAATTGGTAGTTCCTTAACTCTTTTTCCCTGAGGTCCCGGGAGCCTGATATTTCTGCTGCTAAAGTTTCACCTAGCTGGATATATGATGGACTCACCCCTTGGAAGCACGTTTGTCCCCCAGGCAGCTTATCCTGTAATAAGTTTCAGAAGCCAGATTGCTGTCTCTTCCCCTAGCCATCATTTGTGACACCAAAAACTCTGCTGTGTCCTTTCCACTCTACTACTCAATACAGACTGGTTGTGGGGAAGCCTCTTGCCCACATTAGCTTGCAAAGAAAGGGATAATAAGCTACCAAGCCAATCAAAATGGCTTGAGGAAAGAAAACCACACCCTGCCTAGGGGAGGAGAGAGTGGCTGAAGGCTTGTTATTACAGGTGAGCCTTTCAAAGACCAACCAAAGTTGAATTTCAATGTTAATCATAATTGTATTATATTCCCTTGAGATGTTTTGGCTCCTTAGATATCATTAATGGGGCCATTAGCTAAAACAATAGGTGTATTCATTTCCTTTTTTTGTTCCATTATTATTTTTGAGCCCTTGTAGAAATACACTTTTTATTAAATGTCTGTATGAATTAATTGTGTAATAGTTTCTTCCAAAGCAAATATTTTGAGAAGCAGCAATCCTCTTCTAAAGGAGTCCTGGTGGCTGCTTCTGTCCACAGCAGGATCAATCCTGGCAGAATTTTCTATACAATTCAGCTACAGAAGAAAAACACGGGCCCTGTGAAGATGTCTATGAAAATTCACAGAGAGCACAACGTTCTGAAGAATCAGAGGGAATGTTTATATGACAAAAATAATTGTTAGAAAAAGGGAAATTGAGGAGGCCTGCTCTGCGAAGTGAAAGTAAGACTGGGTGATGTGTTGAAGTCTAAAATAAGAATACTGCATTAGATGAACACATAGACAGATTCAAAACCAAGACAAAGACAACCAAGCAAATATAAAACATAAAACATAATAAGATTAAAAAGAATTAAAACATAAGATGTTTTTATTTATTTAAATTGTCACCTATGCAAATAAACAGCTTTTTTTTT
>CABHPH010160037.1:0-40982 GCA_902168325.1 Peromyscus nudipes | reverse complement strand
CAGAACTTTTTTTTTTGGTTTTTCGAGACAGGGTTTCTCTGTGTAGCTTTGCGCCTTTCCTGGAACTCACTTGGTAGCCTAGGCTGGCCTCGAACTCACAGAGATCCGCCTGCCTCTGCCTCCTGAGTGGTGGGATTAAAGGCGTGCGCCGCCGCCGCCGCCGCCGCCGCCGCCGCCGCCGCTGCCACCACCACCACCACCCGGCCAGAACTTTAATAATACAAATATTTACACTGAATAGTCCTAACACTATGCATGTGCAGGGCATCCCCACATTCAACATACAACCAATCTATACTCAAATAAGGAAGTCAGGAGTGGTATTATACACTTGTAATCCCAGAACTTTGAAGATAGCTGCAAGAAAGTCATAAGTTCAAGGCCAGCCTCAGCTACTTAATGAATTCAAGGTCAGCCTGGATCATAGGAAACCCCATCTCAAAATAAAAACCCAAACAAAAATGAAACAAAAATCCCCATATCAAATTGCTGGATCTTCATTCTTACTGATTTATTTATTTTTACCCACTTTGAGAATGGACCACTTTGGCTTGTAATTCATAGAGTTTCTATTGATTCTACTTGGGTACTAGTTTGTGTCTAGCAGTGCCTTCCCATTTCAGTCTTAATGTGCAGGTCCCTGGCTGGCTCTCGACTGCTGTCTGTCCAGGTAGAAAGGGCACATTTCTTCCTGTCACAGGTGCCCCTGTGACTTTTTAATTCATAAAGCTAAGACTTCTTGTAACTGATGGCACAGAGGCTTCCTAAACCACAGATATCCTGGATCAAGGCTTTCAGTAGCTTGAATGAAAATGTACACTTTCATTTTGTGCCTTAATTTCCCTGTTAACTAAATATATCTTCAACACTAGTTTTGTGTAAGATTGCATCAAGAGGTTGAAGGATGGGTAAGAACTCTTTTGTTCAGTCTTTTCTGTCTTCAAACACAGAAATAGATGTGCATATTTCATAATGAATAGTTGGGAAATTGTTGTGATGATCTTACATAAGAGGGTCATTATATATAAACAATTGCACATTTTGTATGAATGATCATCTTGATTTCAAATAGGCTAATCAAGGAAATGTAACCATATCTTGGAATTGTACTTCCGAGACTTTTAGAGAGGAAAAAAATGACATATAATAAAAGGGCTTGAATTTTGGTAAGGGATATTTGGTAATGTTGCCTATTATATTCCTTGGCATGGACCTGAAGAATGGGGAGGCCTGGACCCTTAGGTGCTCCCTGGTGCTTCTGAACCCTGCCAGCTCAGGTTTCATTCACAGAACCTTGATTTGTTACCTCATGATGAAAAGACCCTGTGTTTAAAACTGGAGTCTACAATCTTCTAAATGCAGAGAACAGTCATGTCCCAGTTTTCATCTCACTGAACCAATTCCACAAACACCATACTGAAAGCCAATGAACACAGGAGAATAAATGCTGCTGAGACTTTGAACAGGCTTATTATTTTGCTTCTAAAAAACCAATCAACTGATTTTTTAATCTCTCAACATTAAAGCTACTGGCAATTAGTATCCATAAAAGAAAATGTGAGATCAATTTTTAATATGTGCGTGGAAGTCTCTCCGTCACTGTTGGCTGGAGATGGGGGTTGTCTATCACCATGTTTTTGGTTGGAACATTCCAATTAATTACCATACTCATGCATAGATAGTGCCTTTGCTTTGCAGGGCAAACCAAATGGTTACTAACCACATGAAGTTATATAAGGAGCCTTTGGCTTAAAAGTGTGTTTGTTTAAACCTCAAGAAGCAGAAGACCTTTGAAAAGAATCTTTTCAATGATGTTGTGACATGTTTATCCAGCTTGGCTCTAACATGATTGTTTCTCAAGTGGACATCCTCAGCCCTTCAATAAGTGTTCGTATCTTCCCTTAGTTTGCCCAGTGTTTAATTTGCATTAGGAATTTCCACACACCATAGCTTGTTTCATTTATGTTCTGCCTCCTTTATCCTTTCTCACATGAAACACTGGACTGCTTTGTAGTTTATATATTTTCTTGTTTCTAGCTTTAATAATCACAACTTCTCTTAACTTTCCATCTGCTTTAGTTATTATTAGATTTAGGGACACAGACTAGGCAAATCACAAATAACATTGAAGGGAAGGAGAAAGAGCCGACCTGACTCCTTCCCCATATAAAAGGGTTGCAGGTAGTGTTGCGGAAGGGAAAGCAGCCCTTGCAAGCTATAACTTTACTTTAATCTTTCTTATTTTTTTGTTTTGGAGAACAATGCCACTGTGTAACTAAGGCTGGTCTTGAACTCTTGATCCTCAAGCCTCGTTCTCCTGAGAGTTGGACTTAGAATTCTGCAACTCCCTTCCTAGCAGGCTTCAGTCTTTAAATGCACATGTGATGTGTGCTCTTTTTTTTTTTTTTTTTTTTTTTGGAGACAGGGTTTCTCTGTGTAGCTTTTGGTGCCTGTCCTGGAACTTGCTCTGTAGACCAGGCTGGCCTCGAACTCACATAGATCCGCCTGGCTCTGCCTCTCGAATGCTGGGATTAAAGGCGTGTGCCACCACCACCCAGCTGTCATGTGTGCTCTTTATACCAGTTTGATGGATCACATAGGAAAAGGATAGACTAGGGATTAGAACCCTTAGGTCTGGAGAGCTGGTTCAATGAAGAGCACTTGCTGATCTTCCAGAGGGCACAGGGTCAGGTCCCAGCACCCACACGGTGGCTCATAACTGTCTGTAACTCCAGTTCTGCTCTTTGGGGGCACCACATGAACACTGACCTACATGCAGACAGAACACATAATACATTAAAGAAAACTTTTAATGGGACTTTCATATAAGAAGAAGCATTTCCAGCTGTCTTCCCTGGTGACCTGAGCTGCTTCCACTTCCTGCAGTTTCATTTCCTGTTATTTTATATCCTCTTATTCCAAAGCCTTTAGCTGGAGTCACCCAGGAGACTCTCGGGTGAAGCTTCCCTTAACATCTTGCAGGACAGCTATAATCGCATTTTTGTTAAAAACACATTTGAGCTTTATTTTTTATCTTTTGCAAAGATTTTTTTTTGTGTGTGTGTGGATAGTCCAGGCCATGAATTTTAGAAAAATTCTATGTACTTTTAATGAGGAAAAAAGAAAAAAATCCTTTGAAATTAATTCAGGCATACAACAGCTTGTGTGGTATGGATAAAAGATGTGATCTTTGGAAGCAGAGAAAGAATCACTTATTTCTTTAACCATTTAAGTAAAATTTCAATCTCTGGTAGTTACCGATGGATGATTTTGGCACCTGAATGGGTCAGTGAACTTATCTGCATGTGATTGGCTGTTTAGGTTAATCTAGGGCTCTTTGTGCTATTTCTTTACAAGTAAAGGAAAATTCTATTAGAAAGCAGTGATTTAAGTTTTATGTTATGTTTCAGGATGTGTTTATATTTTAGTATTGACAGATAGTGAAAAAGAACATACTTACACTGGCTTTTAAGAGCTTTATTAAGAGTCATTTATATATATGAGAGGTCACAAAGTACTCCTGCGAGAGTTATGTAGCTGGGCTGTAAGTATCTAAAATTATGCTTGGGAGAAAACTCAAGTGAATGATATTTGATAAGTCTACGACAAAGTTACACAGAGAATACTGAGGTGAAGAAAGCGGCAGAGGGATCCCGGGGACACTGGGTGTGCACTGGCAATTGAGGCAAAGCTGGAGCGCTTAACGGGAGAAAGCGAGAAGCACAAGGCGTGGCGAGAACAAGCATGGGCAGAGGGTGTTTTCTGAATTGGACAAACATTCAAAACTGAGACCTGAAAGAAGACCCAAGAAGACACACCTCACATGAACAGTGCTTTTATGATAATGTGTCCATTCACAAGAATGCTGTTTAACAAATACTAAGTTTCTGCTGAGTCTCTGGAATATGCTTGCAGCATGTATAACACACACACACACACACACACACACACACACACACACATACACACACTGGGGTTGTGGTGGTGGAGATCTGTCTATCTCTACTTTCAACTACTCAAGGGACTTAGTATTAAATCCCTAATTATGCAATGTTTTGACCTAGAAGCAGGGATTCTGTATTTCCGGGTAAAAGAGATAGCACACTGGAAGAAAAAGTGGGGCTTAGAATTCTTAGGGATCATAGAGAGACCAGGATGACTAAGATGGAACAGTAGGAAGGGGCTTCAAAGGAACCAGGGTTAGCTAGTAGACAACAAAACTGCAAAGGCCTGGGGGTGGTTACATGATGGAAGGTTCATCTGAGGCACAATGAGAAATCTTTCAGTGGTTGAAAGGGTTCAGTCAGAAGGTTCTAGGGTAGAGTCTGAGAGCTGGGTAACAGGAGTTCCCTTTGTGTGGTGATGCCACTGTCATGATTAGTGATGAACTCGGATATTTTGTAACTTCTTAGTAGAGTGATTATCTATCCGTGTGTGTGTGTGTGTGTGTGTGTGTGTGTGTGTGTGTGTGTGTGTGTATGTGTCCATGCACATCCAGAGAAGATCCCAATGTGTCTTCTTCTGTCACTCCTCTTTACTCTCTTGAGATGCTCACTGAATCTGAAGCTTGTCATTTGGGGTAGGCTAGCTGGCCAGTGAGTTCTACCTGTTTCCATGTCCCAGTGCTGGGGTTGCAGACAAGCATGGGCATGCATGGCTTATCTGTGGATGCTGGAGATTCAGACTCAAGTCCTCAAGCTTTTATAGCAAGTGGTCTTACCCTGCGATGCATCTCCATAGCCCCCTGCTGTTCACACTCTTTAGCCAGACTTGCTTATGACTAGAGACATGGACATGCAGAATGACAAGAGGGAGCCTGTGACAATAACAAAGCAAGGCTAAATGCCCTATGAGAAATGTTTTTTTCCATATGGCTCATGTTAACACTATTATCTGCTCATTAGAGGGAACCAGTGATGAACATATATAATATTAGGAGTGTGTGATTATATTGTCTGCAAACATTCATGCATGTATATGGATGAATATGGTGGATTAAAATCTGAACACAGCTTCAGGATTCTTAACAGATGAACGCACATCAAAGGAAATGTTTTTTTTAATGTATTTTAAAATTACTTCTATTGTGCAAACTTTCCTTCCTATAATCACTATTAATTTAATGATTTTTGCAGTTGAAAGAACCCTGTCAGTTCTTTCATTCACCCAAGTAAACATTTACTGAAGGTATGTTATGGGCAGGAATAAAGTCATTATGCTAGCCAAAGTACAGTTATTCACAAAATACAATTATTACTTATCTAATTTTAAGATTAAATAGTTCTTTTATTTTTTCACGTTTTTCTATGCGTGACTTTTGAGCATGTAATAGTTCATTGTTCTTTATTATCTCTGCCAGATGATAGGCAGGAAGAAAAATGAAATCAAAATCAGATCAAACAATTCTGCTACTTGTCTGCAAATTTGGTAGAAAAAGACATTATAATATTTTGTTCTCTACTTTGTGATTTTTCATCATGCTTTGTCTCTGAGTGACTAAATATTTTAGTGCTGTGGAATAATCCTCTTGTACAATGTAAAGATTTGTCACTTAAATTGGTTTAATAAAACTCTGATTGACTGGTAGCTGGGCAGGAAGTTAGGCGAGAAAGCCAAATTGAGAATGCTGGGAAGAAGGAGGGTGGAGTCAGAGAATCACCAGCCAGGTGCAGAGGAAGCAAGATGAGAATGCCACACTGAGAAAAGGTACCAATCCATGTGGCTAAACATAGATAAGAATTATGGGTTAATTTAAGAGTAAGTGCTAGTTAGTAATAAACCTGATCTACTGGCCGAGGATTTATAATTGATATTAGCCTCTGTGTGATAATTTGGGAAGCAGCTGCTGGTTATTTGGGAACAAGCAGGCAGGAGAAAGACTTCTGCCTACATTTTAGCAACATCATTACAGTATCATCCTTGCCTCTAACATCTAGTAATTTAGTCTGAGACTTGAGTGAATTCTGGTTTTCCTTTTGGAGTTTAATGAGGTTGTACTGTTGCAACTATACTTCCTTGGGGAGGTTTGGTAGGACCAGATGCAGACCAAGAGAGCAATAAGAGTGTGATCTGCAAATAGTTACAGTCTACTCATGATTCTCAAGAGAGAACACAGCATCGCATAGCATATGGGACCAAGTGAGGAAGCACCAGCATTTTCAGACAGCAGAAGTAAGGGTACACATGGGCAGGGGCATCTGTTGTGCTATCCATGAACTGGGGAGGCAGGGCACATGGCTTAGAACAAGCTAGTTTGGATATGTCATTGTTAAGAATTGTTTTGATCATTTGGTACCTGACCTTGAGATGGTTAGGAAAGCTGTACAGTGCTTAGTGTTTGAGTCCCAAGTAGGTATTCTTCAAGAGAGGTCTAGAAGAACTCTTAGTTCTTAGTTCTTCAAGAGAGGGGTGACCTGGTTGTTAGCCAGGCTTTCAAAATATGAGAAGACAAAAGTTTTTAAATCTATATTATATACTTATTAAAATATTTAAAAATAGTTCCATATAATGTCCATTTTGCCTGTCACCTTCTAAGTCAGCAGCTCTCAATGAGGGTCACGACCCTTTGGGGGTCAAATATCAGATATCCTGCATAACAGAGATTTACATTATGATTCATAACAGTACCAAAGTTACAGTCATAAGGTAGCAACAAAATAGCTTTCTGATAGGGGTCACCACAACATGAGGAGCTGTACTAAAGGACCATATGGGGAAGGTTGAGAATCACTGCGTAAGTCCTATCTATCACTTCTATGGCTTGATGTATCTCGTCTGACTTCTGTTCCACAAAAGGTCATTTGCTCAGGGTTCATTTGGGGCCATTTCTCTACCATGCAGTCAAAGAGAACTTTAAAATAAAATCCTTCTCTTCACTTCTACCTTAACTTCATTTATGCTGGAAAACTTTTGTGGTATCCAAATACTTGGAGGACAAAACACACACCTGGATGAGGCTCTGCATGGCTACATATACATTTTTCCTGTCAGTTTCTTCTGAGACAAAACTACCCAACCTGAAGAGAAGCTTGTTAATACACAGGGAGGAACAACAGGCTGTCCTAAGGGGAGGTGAAAAGGCCCATCCTACAGAAGCGAAGAACTTAATATAGATTCAGAAGTACTTGAAATTGACCAGATTCTTCAGATCACTCCGTGTCCCAGGCATGTTAAGTATATAAGCACCAAAGACTGCTGAGCTTCCCTCTCAGACAAGCTGAGCTCCCTGGAAGAAGCAGAGAGCAGGTAAACTGACTAACCTTTGGATGTAACCCCAGCAAAACTCATTGGTTTACCAAATTGGACTTTGGCAGCATCCATGCTTTGGTCTGCCAGTGGTTCCTAACCTGGGATGAGTAGATGTTAGATGTCTCCTCAGGACACACACAACACATCCTTAATTTTGTGGTTCATCCTATATAGTCTTCTCTCTCTCTCTCTCTCTCTCTCTCTCTCTCTCTCTCTCTCTGTACACGTGTAGCGTTTTTCATGCACAATTCCTCTGCTCTCTACTACTACTCACTGGTCACATTTTATTAGCTTGGCAGCCTAATGATTGTAAGAGAATCATTGTAGTTCTACTCAGGGAAAAAAGCTGTTTATTAGACAGTGACCCAGTCTCCTATTTGTGACTCCAGGTAGTGCAAAGCCAGTCCTCCCAGCCCATCTTTGCACTAAGCTTCTTATATTTGAAGGACATATATGCTGCCCAGCTCTGGTGGGTGCTGTGTGATAAGACAGATCTTTTCACATTGCTCAACAAGAAGACACTCAAGCTTCAGACATGTGTAAGGATCACCCTATCTTATTGGCGCTTTCTCTTCTTCTTTCCAAAGAAAATATATTGATTTGCATTGATTCCTCCAATGGCAACGTTTACTTCACAAACACCAGGACACACACTTCTCCACAAGAAACTTTTATTTCAATGGCAGGTTTTAAGCATTTCAAAACATTTTGACACCTGTCAAAACAATCATTCACATAAGCCAACTGAGAGCAGACAGCATGAGTAGTAACACTGAGTTCATATGCAAACCCGTTTTCCACTGGAACTCATCCTCTCACAACTTTTGTTCTATGGGTTTCCCCTTGTCCTTCTCTTTTATCTTTGATAATTACACTTATTTGTCAATTTTGATGCCATGGCCTCATAAGCCCTGATTGATGGCAGCCAGAGTGTAGAAGTTGGGGAGTGTCTGTAAATAGGAATACTTTACCCTGATGTCTCTTTTGAGTGATGTGTGAAAGTGTTCAGGTAGATGATTCTAATTAAGGCTTCTCTACACCAAGGTATGTTTTCTTGTTGCCGCTTTCCTATTCAAACAAAACATCCCCTTATAATCCCATATTAACTGATTCGAGATGGAAAAGGAGTCCTTGTACAGAATCTCTTACTACTTAGTTGAAAAATCTTAAAAAATTATAATAACAAATGATTGCTTTTCTATACTTTCATAGTCAGAAATGATTTTCCTTTATTTAAAGAACTTTTCCCCAATAGCTCATGATTGCATTAACATCACCATCAACTTTAGCATTTCTGTGGCATTTGGTACTTTTCAAAAGATTTTAACATATATTATCTCATTATGTGCTCTGTGCTCCTTCTGTCCATTTTACACTAGCCAGCCATGAGTATGCATGAAATATATCCTGTTGAATAAATGGATGAATGAGCTGAGGAATGCTCACCTTTGTGATATTGCAGCCTAAGAATCCAGAGGATTCTTTGGCGGATAGCATCCTCAGCAGCATCTGCACCATTACCTCCTTTTGCTAGAATGTCTCCTTAATCAGCAATGGGCTTTGGATTAAATGTACTTTACATTGTGAGGCTGTGAGAAAAACACATCTTCCAGGATCTTGCTTTGAAAGTTTGATTTTGGTAAATATAATAATGATCAGAAATGAATACAGGCTGAATAAACTATCCTTAAGATGTGCTAGCTTTCAATTAGTCTTTGGTCTTTCTGTGGAAAGAATTCATATTTACTAGTTGTCCTCTAGTTTCCATGTGACTGCAGTAAGTGCTTTAACACATTAGGGCATCTGATTTGGTGGCATGGCATTATCCTCTTTCAGTAGCTATTACTGACTTCCAAAAGTTATTTCTTTACTGTTTCTCAAAAAAACCCCAAAAAACAAAAAACAAAAAAACTACAGATTCCAAGCTAGGATGGTAGTTCAATAAGAAAAGTGCTTGTCATACAAGCTTGGGACCTGGGTTTGATTCCTAAAACTCATGTTAAAAATACTGGTCATGGTGGTGTATTCTTGGAACCCGGCAGTGTGCAGCCTACTTACTGAACTCCAGGCCAGTGAGAGACCCTGTACCCCCAAATAAGGGGGTAGCACCTGAGGAACAACACCTGAGACTGATCTCTGTGGTCCACACACAGATGCACATATATGCATATGCCCTTGAACAAGTATACATTCTCCTGCACATACATGAACACATACAAACACATACTCTTCTTCCCAAACCCCACCTCTCAAAGACATATAAATTCTCTCCTGTGTGCTGTCTGTTCTAATGTGCATTGCTTCCCCCTTGGTTTGCATCCTATTTGGAAAACTACTTCCCATCTGAATTGGCTCTTGCCGTTATCCTTGTTCTGAAAGGCTAAGACTTAGTTTTCAGTGTCTCAGCTGCTGCTCATGCACTGAGGCCACTATCATTTGTTGCTCTTGGATCTCTGTTCTGTGAAACCCAGAAAACCTAAAGAATCACTGTTGGGACTGAAGAATCATTTGCTAAGGGCTGTACAATTCATTGGCTTCTCCATGGATCTTTCTTGTTGTAGAATATCATTTTAAGATTGCTGCATTCTTTTATGCTGCATTTGTTTATCTCTGTGAAGCTGTGTTACTTTGCCTGTCTAAAACACCTGATTGGTCTAAAAAAGAGCTGAATGGTAAATAGCTGGGCAGGAGAAAGAAATAAGCGGGAATGGCAGGCAGAAAGAATAAATAGGAGGAGAAATCTGGGAAGGAAGAATCAAGGAACAAGAGGAGGAGGAGGAGAAGAGGAGGACACCAGGGGCCAGCCACCCAGCTACACAGCAAGCCATGGAGTAAGAAGTAGAGAAAGGTATATAGAATAAAGATAAAAGCTCAGAGGCAAAAGGTAGATGGGATAATTCAAGTTAATAAAAGCTGTAAGCCAAGCCAAGACCGGGCATTCATAAATAAGAAAGAGTAAGTTTCCATGTATTTACTTGGGAGCTGGGTGGTGGGCCCCCTAAGAGACTCAAAGAGCAAAGGAGCCAAAAGAGTAAAAACAAAAACAAAAACACAACTACATTTTCCTTCTCTTTTGGTTTCTGGGAGGCAGTTTTGAGAGGCAGAGGAAAAGCATTGGCTTATTTACCAAAGGGGTCTTCACCTTAGTGGTATGAATAAGAATAGCAATTGAAATTTTTTCCTACTTATTTCCTCTGATAGATGACTTTTACCAGTCAATAGGCTTGCTTCCAGTTTTCTCTGTAATTGCTTTGCTTCCATCAAGTATCAGAGTGAGTGACTGCTACATTCATAGTGACAACTTTGTTTTTTTTTTTTTTTTTTTTTGAAAATGTTCTGGTTTTTGACTTGCAACCCATGGCATGAGCGACCAAAAAGTACATAAAAGTCACACTTGCCTTTCAAATACTGAAGTCCCCATAATCTTTGGAGTAAATGAACCACATATTGCATGTTTGGTTTTGCGTTAAGAAGGAAAAGATTTATAACCTACTAAGACCAATGAATGCTGCCCTTACGCATGGCTGCGGGGTTAACCACTGGTGCAGCGGGAATGTTCAACTGCAATTCCCTCTAAGAAAAGTGTCTCTCCCTCCTGTAGCATTCATTAGCTCCTCAGCCAGGGGTGGGGCCTTGAAGTAGAAAGGGAGATATATTGGGAAGGAAAGGGCTGAGATAGCGAAGGGAGGGAGTGGGGGTATGATTAAGATATACTGTATACATCACTGGGTGGTGGCAACACACGCCTTTAATCCCAGCAGAGGAATGTGGATCTGTGAGTTTGAGGCCAACTTGGTCTACAGAGTGTTCCAGGACAACCAAGGTTACACCGAGAAAACCTGTCTCCCCAAAACAAACAAACAAAATGGAAAGATATATTGTATACATTTATAAAAGTTTCAATGGATAAAAAGCCGTGACAGTCCAATATTTAAAAAAAGGAAGGAAAGTTATATTACGTGTTGTAGAGCATTCAGTATGTTCAAAATGTGTCTCTGTTGTCATGGCCTGTACATGACAATATTCATATTGCATTGCACTACTAGGCTTCTTTTTAAATCAGAAAAATTGTTTGAAGTATTGCTGTCTAATATGTTATAATTTAGTATAAATTAAGCTACTGAAAATGAAATATTTGGGATGCTGACCTTGATATTGGATTCAAAACTTAAAGTTAGAAATAAAGGTGAAAACAACTGAAACCACTTCCTTAACCCCTACCCAAGATTTTAAGGATTTCTCTGTGACTAAGATCCCTAAGGGTGCAGAATCCACATATTAGAAAGCCATCTCTTTTCTATCTTCATGTAGTTAAAATTGGGATGAGTCAAAAACTATTAAACGTTTTAATTGCTTGTCCGATCGCCTGCATTCTCAAGGATCTGGCTTCAGGAGCTGTCGCTTCAACTTTGTTTCACAGCTTTTTACATTTTTACTGCAAGTTTTGGAGAGAAGTGGCTCTCAATGGAAGAGTACATCCTGTACTCACGTGATTTAGCTTACCCCAGCTGTTTCCATACAGCATTGTTACATGCACTGATTCACCACGTGGTTAGTCACATCTTCATTTGTTTCTGATGTTTGCACATTTAGCTTGCTAGGAAATAATCCTACCTTTTTCTCTTCATATTTCTGTTTACAATTTATGAGGCAATACACAGGATTACACTGATGCTATCTACATCACTTATAATTTTACTTTCTACAGGTACACTTTTCAAGATGACTTCTTTATGTACAATTGCCAAGAAAACTGGTTTTTTTGGCACATCTACAATTTCATAACTCTGTGTGTGTGTGTGTGTGTGTGTGTGTGTGTGAGAGAGAGAGAGAGAGAGAGAGAGTATATATGTGTATACATATATATGCACCTGTGTTTAAGTTAAAAGCTTTGCTGGAGAGATGGTAATTTAGAATAATCCTTACTTTGCCTTAATTAAAGATTTGAAAGTTTATTTTAACATAGGAGTTTCTACAATTTGATGCTGAAGATTTGATTTGCCACAACTGATTCTCAGCTGATTCTTATGTGGAAGCAATGCATGATGATGACATCCTGAGAGGTTCCCCAAGCTCTCAAGTGTGCTGATAGAGATGCCTAAGCTACCTATTTGGCCATCATTGTTTTTCCTGCTGTTAGCTCCTGATGAACTGGATGTTTAAACATTTCCATGTAGATCCTGTAAAGTGGTACATTTATCAACCACTGTGGAGAAGACTACACCTTCTAAGTGACAGTGATGGAATTCTTGCAACCACCTCCCCAGGGGCACTGCAAAACATTGGCATTACTGTGGAAATCAATATGGCGCTTTCTTAGAAAATTGGAAATCAATCTCCCCCAAGATCCAGCTATACCACTCTTGGGCATATACCCAAGGAATGCTCAATCATACCACAAGGGCACCTGCTCAGCTATGTTCATATCAGCATTATTTGTAATAGCCAGAACCTGGAAACAACCTAGATGCCCTTCAACTGAAGAATGGATAAATAAACTGTGGTACATATATACAATGGAATACTACTCAGCAGAGAAAAACAATGATATCATGAGGTTTGCAGGCAAATGGAGGGATCTAGAAAAAAATCCTCCTGAGTGAGGTAACCCAGACTCAGAAAGACAAACAGGGTATGTATCCACTCATAGGAGAATACTAGTTGTGGAACAAGGATGACTGGACGGCTACTCACAACACCAGGGAGGCTACCTGGAAAACAGGACCCCAAGAAAGACATGGGGATCGCCCAATGACAGAGAAATGGATGAGATCTACATGAACAGTCTGGACGTGAGTGGGGGTAATGAGGGGCGAGGGGTGAGGGAAAGAGAACTTGGGGGAGCGGGAGATCCCCAACTGGATCAAGAACAGAGAGGGAACACAAGGAATGTTCATGATAAATGAAGACCACATGAGAATAGGAAGGAGCAAAGTGCTGGAGAGGCCCACAGAAATCCACAAAGATGCCCCCACAATAGACTGCTGGCAATAGTCGAGAAATAGCCCGATCTGACCTACCCTGGTGATAGGATGGCCAAACACCTTAATTGTTGTGCTAGAAACCCCATCCAGTGACTGAGGGAACTAGAAGCAGATATCCACGGTCAGGCCCCGGGTGGAGCTCCGGGAGTCCAATTGGCGAGAAGGAGGAGTGTTTATGTGAGCTAGAGTTGTTGGGAACAGGGATGGATGGAATACAGGGACGGATGGAATACAGGGACAAGTGGACAAACGAATGGAAACACATGAACTGTGAACCAATGGCTGAGGGGCCCCCAACTGGATCAGGCCCTCTGAATGAGTGAGACAGTTGATTGGCTTGATCTGTTTAGGAGGCATCCAGGCAGTTGGACCGGGTCCTGTGCTCAGTGCATGAATTGGCTGTTTGAATCCTGGGGCTTAGTAGACACCCTTGGCTCAGCCTGGGAGGAGGGGACTAGACCTGCCTGGGCTGAGTCCACCAGGTTGATCTCAATCCTCGGGGGAGTCGTTGCCCTGGAGGAGATGGAAATGGGGGGTGGGACGGGGGGAGGGGGGCGGGATGGGAGGAGGGAGAACGGGGGAATCTATGGCTGATATGTAAAGTTGAATTATATTGTAAAATAAAATAAATTAAAAAAAAACATTGGCATTATGTGATGATATAATAGGTAGCCTGTTCTGTGTTAGAATCTTGGAGAAAGAGAGAGTATGGCATAGATACCTGGGATAGCATTGATGAAGAACCACAGGACTGAGAGGAGAGTTCTCTGAGCACAACATACTCTGCTTGTTACCCACCATACAAGTGAGGAACTGCACATTGCGATCCTTGGGCTTACTTTGAATACTCTCCAGTATGTAAATTCTGCCCTGTTGCTGGAGTTATACAAGTAGGATGATCTCTCATGACTGAATAGAGCAGTGAAGTTAAAGAGTTCATGGTATGAGGAATCGCATGCCTAAAGGTCTGTTGATACGTTTTCACATAAAATTGCAGGAGTTCTGGTTCTGGCACACAAGCTGCCCTGGAAGGGGTTAATTTCCTGGGGAGAAAAATGACTATGTATGTTTATAATAGCCTAGTGGAGGAAGTCAGCTATCACTCCTGAGACCTTTGAAGGGTTGCTTGACTTAATTTTAGAAGTATTTTTTCTTATTTGGTACCACATGCCTTCACTTCTTATTCTTTAATCCAAATGGATATTTGATGGCCATTAAAAATATTTTGTTACCTGAGGAATCTCTCTTTCCAATAAATTGACATTATTAGTCTATGGAACAGTCCTTAAACATTTTGTAAAAATAATACTCAGTGATACAGTCCTATACTGGCTGGTTTTATGTGTCAACTTGACATAAGCTAGAGTCATCAGAGAGGAAGGAGCCTCAGTTGAGGAAATGCCTCCATGAGATCCAGCTGTAAGGCATTTTCTCAGTGATTAATGGGGGAGGGCCCATAGTGAGTGGTGCCATGCCTGGGCTGGTGATCCTGGGTTCTGTAAGAAAGCAGGCTGAGCAAGTCATGGGAACAAGCTAGTAAGCAGCTCCCCTCCATGGCCTCTGCATCAGCTCCTGCAACAGCTCTCCTTGAGTTCCTGTTCTGACTTCCTCCAATGATGAAGTATAATCTGGAAGTATAAGTCAAATAAACCCTTTCCTCCCCAATTTACTTTTCAGTCATGGTGTTTCATTGCAGCAATAGAAACCCTGACTAGGACAAATCCTAAACATCATCCCATCGCTTCCTGGACAGCAATGACCATCAGTTCTGTCTCATCCAGTAAGGTGCTTGTATTCATGCTTTCTGTAGTGCTTTTCCTGGTTTTGGTGTTCACACAACTTCACTTCCATTTTAAATGACTTAATTATCATGACAAAGGATGTGAGCCTTGCCCAAGTCACTGTAGTGAGTCTCTGACATTGCAGCTGGGTATTCTGTAGTTTTGGATTCCAGTTGCTCCTCATTTAGACTGTTGAGTGGAAGCCCACCTCTGTACCTGCGGTCATTTCTTGCCTCCTCTCCTGTTAGGGTTCTCTAGAGAAATGGAACCGATAGACTGAATATCTAAATCTCTATCTCTCTGTACACACACACACACACACACACACACAGACACACACAGACACACACACACACACACACACACACACACACACACACACACTCAGAATCCAGTAGCTATTGAGTCCATGAGGCTGGATGTCTCAGCTGGTCTTCAGTATACTCTGGAATCCCAAAGAAGTAGGCTCTAACACCAGTGAAGGAATGAACTGGCCAGAGATAGTGAGAGCAAGCCAGAGAGAGCGAGCTTCCCTTTTCCAAGTTCTTATACAGGCTACCAAAAAAGGTGTGGCCAAGAATTAAGGTGGGTCTTCTCATTTTAAATAAATCAATCAGATTCTTATAGGTGCACTCATTGGCTTGGGTTTTAGTTATTTCGAAATGTAGTCAAGTTGACAATCAAGAACAGCCATCACATCTCCAAACATGACTAGTTGTTGCTATTATTGTACAAATGCTTCTGTGTAACAAATTATTCCTGCTTGTGGTCAAGTAACTATTTTCCTCATACTTTTTGTCATTCAAAAGGAAAAGTTTTTTTTTTTTGATGAACAATTTTCAAGTTGGTCATTTTATATGTCTAAGACTTGCATGTTTCAATGGGCCATCAAGATATTTTATTTGTTCTGCTATATATTTTCTACATTTGAAAACAATACCAATAATTGATTATGTACTTAGAAATAAAGGAGTTTTGCTCAGTTCAGCTAACATTTGGAAGGAGGTGGAGTTGTGCATTTCCTTCAAAGTCTGGGACAAGCTGACATTTCAATCTGCTACAGGGCCAGCACAACAATGGAACACAAGAGGAACTTAACATGGTTTTATTAATGCCAATGTTTGATTTAAAACAGTAACCTTGTGATGCAGGGCAAACCGTTTACCAGTAAATTATTATGTATTGCTTCACTTTTCCCTTGGATGATAGTTAAAAGATAATTTCTCAACTTATTGCATCAAAAGGGGAAAACATTAAAAGTCTGAATTCCAGGGAGATTTTTAGCTTTTTCATTAAGATACCTTCCTTTTTTGTGCTTTCTTGTATTCAATAGATTGACTTCAATATTCCACCTTTGTCTCAAAATATTCTGTTTTTCCCCCCTCTCAGGTCTTGACAGATTTGTATAATTCTAAAAAACATCTTGAATAAGATTGCATTGCATAATGGTATTCAGAGAGGCTAAGTAATTTGTTTAAGCTCACAGTTATATGTGGAAATATTTTTCTAAACCCAAGTTGAAGTCACCACAGAATATTTATTCTTTCTGGTTCATGCTATAATACTGGTGGTATGAACTAAAATATTCCAGACCCACAGAGCTTTCTGTTTATAGAAGATGATTATAGCATTTGGTTCTCTTCACTAACTTTACTATACTTCTGTCTTCATTAACATGATTTTACTGTTCTAAGAGATTCATGCTTCTGAAGATTAAAAAAAAAATTCCAGACCAGAAACCTTTTGGAAAACTCCACTTAAGCAAGAATCACAGGCTAGCTTCAAATGACTGTTTATTATCCACAGTTCTGTTTGTGTGCTAAAGCCCTTGATTCGTTTGTTCACCAATTTGAAACTATTATGTTATGATGTTTATCTAATTCTGGTTAAGCCCCCACATGAAAGCAGCTGTTTTGAATCTGAATGCTAACATGTTAAAATGCTGGACATTGCTTTCCAACTCCATCACACCACTCAGATTGTCAAGGGGGAGTTCTGACTTACTGTGTTAAACATTCATCCTTCTCTGTCCTGCTCTCAAGACAGGATTCTACAATGGTGGGACCTTCCTTGAATTTCTTTGATTTCAAAGTTCCTGGGACATAAATACTGAGTGGCTATTTATTGGTTACTTAGAGAAGAGACCACAAATTGCCTTTCGTTTCTATTCCTACATCTTTTTGACTGAACAACTTGAGGGGAGAGCTGTTGACCTGTAATTTTGTCCTCTGGGAGAAAATGATGTTGGGTACAGAGTGGATGTGAAAATTAATTAGATGATGTCTTTGAAAATATCCTGTGGAGGGTTGCATAAAGCAAAACCATATTATCACTAGTGGTATTTACTTAAGCTACTCTTATTAACCACTCACATCAAACAGAATATAGACTTCTGGGTGAAGTCTGTATGTGTTGGTGCTCTAGGTCTTATAACTACAAATGTTTGTTTAGATTTCTACATAATACAGCAAGATGGTTGTATGTCATTTTCTTGGCAAGGCAAAGAAAGACAAGCAGTGAGAGGCAGAGGTTGGAATGAGAAATGGAAGTTAGTAATGGGAAAATGTAGAAAGCAAAGATTAACTTCCTTTGCATAGAATTAGCTACTAGGCAAACAAAAGATTTCTTCAGACATTTCTCTATGTTTTTTCTTCTGGATGATCTATCTTCTAAAACTTTGGACATTGCTAGATATTAAAAAATTGTGTCCCTCCAAATTCACACATTGAGACCAAATCCCTTGTGTCACTATGTTACACATTGGTGGTGCGGGGCTTTAGAGTATGATTAAGTTACAGCATCCCAGCCTTTATGAATAGGTTTATTGACTTTATAGAAGAGATTCCAGAGAGTGCCTTTTCTATTTCCCTCAAGGGAAGACATGATGAGTAGATGGCAGAACCGGACTCCACACTAGGACCCAGACATGCTGGCATCCTGCTCTTGGACTTTCAGCCTCTAGAATTATGATAAATAAATGTGTGCTATTTAAAGCATTCAATCTATGATATGTTCAATATAGCAGCTGGAACAGACTAAGGCAGATACTAACCCTGCCTTGATGGCTTTTAAAATAATGCTGCTGCCTAGATGTTGAGGTTCATTTAAGTCCTATCCACCCATCTGGAAATTCCTATTTGACTTTCCCAGTGTTGCTTCAACTGTGACTTGTCAAATAATAGACTAAAAATCTCCCTCTTCTAAGTTAACAGGACCAGTGTCTACAAGGTTAGCCAAATGATCCAGACATTTTCTCCTCCCTCCATCCATCTCACATCAGACATTTACTGACCATTTTCAGTGTCTGGCCATTACTATAGCCTCTGGAGATATAACCAGTAAATCAAGCAGAAAAGTCCTTGACCCCTTGGAGCTCATAGTCTTGAAAAACAAAACAAAACAAACCTCTTTCTTGTATTTCCCTGCACTAGCTTTTACACATTAAGGTGACATTTCTCAAAGTACGTGTCATAGAGCATCAGGTTACCACTAGGTGTTAAAAAACATACAAGAGAACAAAGACCAAGATCATGTGAGACGAGAAGCAAAAAGGACTAACAAGTGTGAAGTGTTCTGCAGAGCTGGATTCTTCTGAGTTTTCACTTGGTCTTGACACATCTTGTCAGTGACATTGGCAGTAGTGCTGAGCTGACTCAAACACAAGGCCTTTGGGGATAGGCCACCTCGCTAGCATGCTGTACTTCAGAACAATACTTAGGCAATGTCACCTTAAGGTATGATTGCACTCATGCCTGCAGTGTGCTTGATGCTGCTTCTGCTCTACTAGGACTGAGGGAACATTAAAAGCAAGTAAAATAATTCTCAAGGCTTCTGTTTAGAAAGTGTTTTCTTCCAAGCTAATTCAAAAATCACTTAATTCAGTTATTGTGAAATACACACACAGAGAAAGGTTTGTATGTTTTCATGTGAGAGTATGTGTTGGTGGAATTGCATATGAATATCATTTATTTTGTGGCACATTTTTATCTAATAATAGGTAAATTTTTTGCAAGTCTATTCTACTTTCATTGACCAAATATATCCACATAAGTTCTGAAGGAAGATTGTGTTAATGCCAGGGCCACTTATTTCAAGTTCATAAAGTTTTAAGGACATAATGATAATTAATTTCAATCCTGGTTACTCTTTGTCTGAAGTCTCTGCCCCAGAACAAGGTACATATGACCCAATAGCATGAGCAGAAGACACAGGCTCATACCGTTTTAGTGAATGTTGCTGGATCCTAATGGCTTACTCAGGGAAGGGGATGAGAGGGTGTGATGTTAATGGCACAGACACCAGAAGTCAGTTGAAGGCAAACAACAAACTCATTTATTTAAAAACGAGGAAGGCCTTATATACCCTCCTCCCAGCACCCAGTCTGTGTTGCAATCTGATGGCATTGTATGGTTATCCCTCATTGGCTGGGTATGATCAGGAACTCTGACAGCACCTGTTGCTAGGCCCTTGGCAGACTTCAGGTTGGCTCATAAGGAAGTACATTATGTGTGTGCCTTGGTAACTGGTTTGAGCCAATTTTCTTGACCCTATGGGCCTGTCCTACTACAGGTGCACGCAGAGGAAGACACAGATCATATGTAACTGTCGTATATAAACCTCCTAGGAAATAATTACATTAATTAATGATTATCTCAGTCCTATATATCATGCTCTAGTTACCTTCAGAGGTAATTAGCAGGATGGATTAACAGTGATTAAATAATATTGAGATGTTTAGATACCAGCCATTGTAAGCTTTTAGTCTAACTCCCTTAATTTATTAGGGCCAATGGTCTCTGTCTTGGGCTTTGACTAGAATCATTTCTGGCGCTTTAAGATCAATGTATATGCTGTGGTCTGAATGCCTGTCTCTGTAAAGCTTACCTGCTGAAAAGCCCCAGTGTGATGGTACTAGGAGGTGGGGTATTCAGAATGTGATTAGGTCACTAGGGTTTCACACTCATGGATGGAGTTAAGACCTTAGGAAATAGGCCTGCAGGAGCTCTTTGCCCTCTTCTACTATGTGACACCCAGTCTGTGACTTACAGAGAGAGCCCTCTTTGGACCCCTGATCTGCTGGTAGCACCTGAATCTTAGACTTCCTGGCCTCAAAACTGAGAGAAAGATATGCTGTTTAGAAACTACTAGGTTTAAGATATCCTTGTCATAGCTTCTCTAATGGACCAAAGAAGATAATCCACTAGAATACACAGTATTGACTGGGCCATGGTGGGGCTGTGACTGGTGGTCCTATGGAGGAAATGCCCATTGCTCTGTCAGGTAGCATCCATCCCTGACCCCTTTTTCTGTCTTGGGGACTGTGGTCACAGAAAAACCCCTATTTTACAAATGTTCATTGGCATACCACAATCACAGAGTTTGAATGAAATAACTGTTTCCTTGTAGACTCTGATATGGCCATAGAAGATTAGGATTAAAGAATAGACTTCTGAACTAGCCGGTCGTACTCATTCCCTAACATGCAGTAACTTGAAGCAAGGGAAAAGCTAGAGTGTCAGGTGTGACTCAGTAGTGAGATACAAAGTAAAGAAGCAGGTAGTCATATTTCCAACAAGTAGGAGTGGGTCAGAGAGACTAGCATACATAGGCTGAGAAATCCACAAGTCAATGACAGAGTGCCTCCAAAGACACATGGCCCTGTTTCTATGTGTTTCTGAGCTCTAACTGTAGTTAGGTCTCTTTGTTGTTTCATGTCCATGTTCTTTTACCCTTTGAAGGAGCTAGATTGTGTTTCTTCCACTTGCAAGTGACAGTGTCGAGTCATGGAGACTTCAACATATAACCCAAGGAGAGTATTTAAGGATTCTGATACTTCCAGCTTTCTCCTCCCAAGTGCTGGGATTAAAAGTATGTGCCACCACTGCCTGGCTTCTATGGTTAACTGGTGACTAGTTATGCACTAAGATTTCCAAGTAAGCTTTATTTGTTAGAGCACAAACAAAATATCATCACATCTGCTCTCTAGGAAATGATGATGTTCTCAAAGCTCCTCCCTCTGTCTTTCTTTACCCCACTCACCTTGATGTTGACTGGGTTTCCAAGTTGGGAGAGAGGATTGTGCCTGGGAGACAACATATAGCACAGCTATTCACTTATTCTGAAAGAGCACAGGCTTCTGAGACTTTTTTTATTCAGTAGAAAGAGGTAACAATAGCACCTTCTTGAAGTTGTTATGAGACAGACAAAATAGCTACTGACTAGAATACACTTAAGTAAGCACAGATATGGGAGAAAACTAAGATGGCGGTGGCTGCGAGGACCTGCTGTAGAACCGAAGTCTGAGAGACCCATGGATGCTCTGAAAAGAGGAAAAGGAGTCTGCAGAGCCCGCAATAGCTCTGGAAGAACTAACAAGTAACCTCTTATGGAGAGATGCTTCTAAAAAGTGAACTGATGAAATTAGAAAGAAAGACATCAGAAGAGAGCTGGCAGATAAGGATGAATCTACATCCTTTGTTGACCGTGTCTCAGCCAGCAGGCGTCAAGCACAAAGAGCCTGCCCGATGAGCCATCGGGCTTCTAGCACCTACGACAAGGGATGTGTGGCCTGGAGCTCCGGCAGAAACAGGTCATTACTGAATAGAGCTGACACACTAGGCCTACTGGACAGCTGGCCTCCAAAATGTAGCCACAGCAGCTTTGGCCTGTGCTGCTTGTCCTGCTGGGAGACTGTAGCTGGAGTTTTCCTGCCGGCCCACAGTCAGGACAAATCTCTGCCACCCGCCAGTCTCCAGCTCCCAAGTCCCGCCAGTCTCCGAGCCCACTTATAAAATAAACACACAGACGCTTACATTATTTAAACTGCTTGGCCATTAGCTCAGGCCTATCATTGTCTAGCTCTTACTCTTATATTTAGCCCATTTCTAATAATCTCTACTTTGCCATGTGGCTCGTGGGTTACCGGTACCTTACATCTTCCTTCTCCTGGCCGCGGCTCCAGCCAGTCTCTCCTCTACCTTCCTGTTCCCTCAATTCTCCTCTCTGTTAGTCCCGCCTATACTTCCTGTCTGGCTACCGGCCAATCAGCGCTTTATTGATACAGAGTGATATCCACAGCAGGAGACAGAGAGCTCAATGCAGCCGTAAGGCCCACAGCCTACAAGCTTAACAGTCGTGCCAGTGGAGTCACAGGACTGGCTCACTAAGTACAAGGTGGTGTGCAGAAGCTTGCAGCTACCACTCTGACTCAACCCCTAAACATTCTTCCCAGCTACACGATCACACTGATTCTGAGCAATCCTGTCCAAGATGAATAGTTCATTTTTCGGATTGAACCTCCTCAGAAGACCTCTATGGTTCCTTCTGCCCCTGGAGGCCACCTTAGCATCCATGGTCTGCTGCCCCAGCCCATGTAGAAGCCTGAGGCTCATGTGGATGTTCGTGTTCCTAAAGCAGCGGGGAGCTGTGTTGATGTCGGTGGCTGAGCACTGAAGGCCATGCTCATGTCCATGTTGTGATATGAGTGGTCTACCTTGCCACCTGAGGCCATGTTGATGTCCATGGTTCATGCTGCTGCCAAGAGCCAGGTCTGGGTCTGTGATCCTACTGCAGCTAGGGGCCATGCTGATGCAAGTGGCCTGCCCTGCCATCTGGGGCCATGTTGATGTCTGTGATCTGTTTTGCTGCCAAAGGCCGTGTCTGGGTCCATGGTCCTACTGCAGAGGGGGCTGTGTTGATGTCAGTGGCCTGGATTACCACTGAAGGCCATGAGGATATCTAGTCTGGGCTGCCTCCTAAAGCAATGTGGAAGTCCATGATCTGTGCTCCAGCTGACTATAAGGACAAGGAAGCTACTTTTTGCAGTGGTAAGCATGACTGCAGAATCGGAGTTGAGAAATATGGACATAGAAGAGTTCTGTGACAACCCCTAGCCCCACCCAATCCTCCTAGATTAAAAAGCCTAGATAGAAAGCCATCGAAGAGAACTCTTAAAAATTGTGATAACGAGCCAGGTGGTGGTGGCCCACGCCTTTAATCCCAGCACTCGGGAGGCAGAGGCAGGCGGATCTTTGTGAGTTCGAGGCCAGCCTGGTCTACAGAGCAAGATCCAGAAAAGGCGCAAAGCTACACAGAGAAACCCTGTCTCAAAAAACCAACCAACCAACCAACCAACCAACCAAAGAAAATTGTGATAGTGATGTTGAAGTGTAGCTCTCTACAATTGATAGCTTCTGGCAGGTGGTGTGGGAAGGACTCAGTTTTCTTTAAGGGGCTGGCCACTGGGAACTTGACCATGCTACAGTGAGTATATGGGGAACACAAATTAGACTTTTCTTCCTTTTCTTCTTCTTTTTTTTGGGGGGAGGGAGGGATGAGTCAGAAGGGTCATGAGGAAGACCTAGGAGGACTGGGAAGTAAGTGTGATTGGGGTTCATGATGTGTAATTCCCAAATAATCAATAAAAATACTATAAAAAATTCTTGTAAGTGAGAATTAAGAATGTTTTTAAAGCTTACCACCTGATTTTAAGATGTATGACATGTGTGAGAGTGACCACTGCTAAGGAAGAAAATGAAGTGAATAACTGGATCATGAAGTGTCCTAGTTACTTTGTCTACTTGAGTAGTCTAGAGTCATCTGAGAAGAGACTTTCGTTTGAGGGATTACCCAAATCAGACCCCACAGACTGCATGTCTGTGAGGATTTTCTTGGCCATTAACTAATATAGGAGGGTGAAGCCCACTGTGGGCATTACCATTCCCTAGGCAGAGGGTCCCATGGGCCATATAAGAGAACTAGCTAAACATGAGCTTGTGAGAGAGATTAAGCAGCATTCCACCATGGTTCTGCTTCAAATTCCTACTCTCTCTCAATAGTGGACTGTGACCTGTAAATGGAAATAAACTTCCCTTTCCCATATATTATTTTTTGTCGGAGTGTTTTGTCACAGCAACAGGAATCAAACTAGAACAGTACGTTCATAGAAACACTGCTGCTTTGGAATAGGAAGGACACCCTTCTTGCCCTGGTAGGGTGAGGAATGAGGACAGATCATGGGTTAGTCTGTAAGTTCTTTGACCCTTGCTTTGAAATATTTTGCAATAGTTGCCTTCAAAGTGCTAAACCAGTTCTGAGAGGTTGTGGATTGAAGTTGGTTGAATGAAAGGCTTGGTTAGATCTTGCCCTGGTGTTTCTGCTTCAGCAGGAGTGTGCAGGGTCAGACCCAGTGCACCTTGTGTCAGTCGTGATCTTTTCAGATTGTATAGACTTCTTCTGAACTTCCCAGGAATGCCTAAAGCAACTTGCTGCTCCTCCACCGCAGTCATCATTTCTCAGAAAGCCGAGAGGAGGTGGTCAATGCTGGCTTAGCATCTGCAAAGCCATAGACTGATATTTCTACCAGTGCTCATTAGCATTGGAATATTTCCTTGGAGCAAATCTGATAGTCATTATATTTTTCTCTATCAGCAAGGACAGGAGCTTGTTAAATCTATTTGCCTAGTAGTTTTAGAGCCATTATACAAGTTAATTATGCAGTGCTCAAGAGAGCATAAAAATAGAAAAACAAAGTGAGTTGATCAGAGAGGAAGAATCACACCTGCTGGTTTCCTTGCTTGACCTTGGTCTTAGATAAAATTGCAAAGGGAGAGAAATTGTCCCAGAATGTTGAAAGTGAGGTTTCTACTCCTTCTGTGTTCACAGATGTTCCTCATCCCTGAGAAAATTCACTCATCCCTAGAGAAAAATCAGAAAATTAAGGTTAGAGATGTGTGCAAATGAGCCCTTGATGTTCAAAACAATAACCTGAGAACTCTCTTGATGCATCCAGCAAACAAAAGCCAGATGTGAAACAGAACATAATTTCCCTGGCTTTATTCACGTGCATTTGGGAAGGTGTTTAACCAGCATTTGTTCCTTCTTAATCTTATTGAGTAAGGATTGCTTGGCCCACTAAACGTGACCCCAATGTAGGCCTTTATTTAATAATGTTTGGATTTTTAAATTTTACTTATTACTCTATGTGTGTTCATGATGTATGTGTAGGTACTGAGTTCCTCAGTACACATGTAGAAGTCCTAACTACATGGGCTTGGCTCTCTCCTTCCACCTTTACCTGGGCTCCAGGGTCCTAACTCACAGGCTTGTGAAGGCTGGCAAAGCAAGGACCTTTAACCACTGAGATGTCTTGTCAGCCATAATGTGTATATTAATATCATATGTGTTAGTAAGGAATCTATAGCATATATGTGAACAAACAGGTAATGAATAAATCTTAAAGAAAGAATTGGCTCATCAGATCATATAGGAGAGGAGTTGCAAGGTGTGCTTCTACCGGCTAGAGATGTGGGGGAGCCAGTGACATATCTTGAAGTCCGATTCTAAAGTCTTGAAAACTAGTGTTTCAGGGCTAGAGACATAGTTCAGTGGGTAAGGATACTTGTTGCTTTTGCAGAGGACTGGAGTTGGCTTCCCATGTTGAAAGCATAACTGTAACTCTATCTCCAGGGGTTCAGTGCTCCTTTCTGGTCTCTATGGACACCCCTGTGTACACAAATACAGACACAAACATATACACAGAAGGAATATAATAAATTTTTATGACAGATAAAAGAAAACCAGAATTTCCCTTGGTAGTGTAAGTCTTTTTCCAAGGATAGGAAGAGGAGAGGGAATAGAAGGGGAGGTGGGGGATGGAGGCAATAATGGAGAAGGGAAGAGAGGGAGGTCAGAATTCAACCTTTCTGCATCTTTTTGTCCTATTTGACTCACAACAGATTTGAAGACTGGCTGGAGCATACCCTCACTGTAGGCAGACATCGTCTGTTCTCAGACCACCAATGCACAAGCCAACCTCCTGAAAACACTCTCATAAGCACACCCAGAAACAATGTTTATTTAGATACCTGGGTAGCCCATGGCCTGTGTCAAGCTGACTTAGGAAATTACCTGTCACCTTATTTTTGCTTTTTAAAGCTCTCTAATTTTTCTCTCACTACTTTCTTCACTTGCAAAACACTGAGAAGTGTTGCCGACTGCACACTAACCTTGTAAACTGTTTGCTGAATGCAGAGTAAATTTAGAATAGTTTATAATCCAGCCAGACTCTAAATTTCCCAGCTCTAGGGCCCCCTTTCATAATGTGGCTCATGGTCTTAGTGACATCACATTCATCTAACGAGTCTTCAGAGAATGGGAAAGTGTCCTTGGAATCATAGTCAGTGTACTTTTTACAAGGTAAGCACATCTATTAGTGATGCCTATGAAACACCAGATGAAGATTCTAATGCATTTCTTATTTTTATATTTTCAAGGTAACTGTGGGAAGAAAATTGTTGAAATAGATTGATAAAGAATGAAATTGGAAGTAAATAAGATTATAGAGCAGGGAAGATGTGAGATTTATACTTCTCTAGACCGGATAATTATGATCTGACTCAGTTTAAATTGAACTGTAAAGGGGTATCTAGGTGAGACTAATTTGTGTTCAATAAATTTCAGCTTTTCCCCCCAATTTCTTTACTTTTTAAAAAAATCAAACTAATTGGGATAGAGCTGTAGTCCAACATATTGTATATACATTTACTTGGTGAGCTACAATTGAGAGAAATGCATTTGTCTCTTTAAACATGACAGTAGTTTTGCCAGCTAGCCTCACAGACTCTTGGGAAAACATTGTCTCTCTTGTTAGGAAAATGTCTTCTGCTGTAGGGGCATATGCATGGCATCATCTTGATGTTGGCTACTTTCTTTCTCACCATGTCAGTGGGCAGGGGACACGTAACTATTCTAAGGTGGGACAGCCACGGTGCTCAACCTTACTGCCTTTGGCCTTGATTTGGGGAAAGGCATATACGACTCATGTTGTCCCAGATTATTATTATTTTTTTTAAATTTCCATTTGAGCTAATGAAACTGTTGTGCCCATCTTGGAGGCCAGAAGTTGTATGGAGCCCTGGGTCTCAGTTGGAGATGTATAGGGCTGTATAGGACACAGTGATGAGAATTAGCAGGACAGGGGAGGGACAGAATGAAAGCCCTCAATTTGAAGTATCCCTCATTGCAGCTGCCCTCAAGACCCAAATGTGTTTATGTTCTTTCCAGTAAACAGTCTCCTTTCTGCCGTGACTAAGATGGGAAAGGCCTAGGATCTCTGTCTTTACTGAATGGTGTCTCTGATTCATAGAAGTTGAACAGTATTTTCATAGTCAGAAATTGTGGAAAACTCAACGATAATTTAATCTTCCCAGCTGCAGTTCAGTACTTAAATTGCTTATTTTTACTTACAAATGACACTGTGAATATCTTATTTGTGTTTGTTCAGAAGCACGTAAGCTTCATATGTAGTAGATCTCATAGACAGAAACTGAATTTACATGCTTGCATGGAAAACTGCTGACTATATGTCCTTTGATGTGTGCGTGCGTGCGTGTGTGTGTGTGTGTGTGTGTGTGTGTGCATTTGTGTGGCTAGTGCCCATACTATATAGCTTTACCCTGAGAAAAAGAATTTCCTGTTCTGACAATTGACAAAGATTTAGCCCTGTATCTGTATTGTGTTATATGAATCTGCTGCCATGTAGAAACATAAAGCATACATTAAATCCCGCTCCCCCCTCAAGTTGTTCTCATTATAAAGGCACTCTGACTGATAAAGTGTTTAAAGTCTGCTTGGATTATATTTGTTACAAAATGTCCATAATTTTTTTAAATCTTGTACTGGAATTTATGCTGGCCATTTATGAAGACAGTCCCTATCTGTGGTATGCCAGGGGCTGTTGTGGCACCCCACAGTCACTGATGTTCATATACAGACACATTGCTGTCTTTGACATCAACACATGTAACATTTTCATACCATTCAGAAAGTAATGATGCCTGACATTTCTAGGCTGAAAGCCCTTCTTTGTTTCTTGCAAATAATGGAAAGAGACTCTGTGGCCTTTTTGTTCAAGGTTGTATGAAAGTGTGTCTATAAAAGTAGAGAGGCTCTTTTTTATGATTTCATCAAAGTTTGGAAATAGTGGAGAGGGGGCAAAATTATGGGACGAACAAAGTTCATTTCAAAAAACATTTAAATTACAAAGATCAAGAATAGAATTGTGATCTAAGTAGGACAATTCTTTTGGTAAATGGTGAGTTTGTACAGCATTTACAGAAAGGACTAGAAGACACTATGGTTTCAAATAGAAGTGGTCAAAATATGGGTGTATTCAACTACACTGATCCCTGGGAGTGCTCATATTTAGATATCATGCTGCTGTCGGGAGCAGAACGAGAATCACCTCTCTGACCTGACAAAGAACTGCCATAGTGTCACACTGCAGTCTCAGACCCTCAGCTTTCAGAACACCTCTTGCCTGCCCTGCACTCTGATCAATTCCCATTTCCTAGCATGCTGCTTATACATAGGCAGAGTGTCTCGAGATGCTTGTTACTTGAGTTTTTGACATGACAAAGTCTCACTTATAAACAAGAATAAGCAACTGACTATAGCTCAGCAATAGGCCAAGATAATTCTGTTTCCTGAGTGACAAAGCTGCATTTTGATTCTTTAGGTATGATATGAGAGCCTCAAATGCTACAAAGCCTGGAAGCTGACTGGTCACGCTCACGCTATCTCACACGGTGTAGAGTACTCCCTAGTGGTTGCAACAGGTGGCTGAAGGTACTGAGTACAGTGAAGTATTCAATTTTAATTAACTTGTTAATTATAATTATATGTTTATGAGTGTTTTGTCTGCATGTGTGTCTGTGTTTCATGTATGTGCAGTGCTCATGGAAGCTCACCTGAGAGTGGAGTTACAAACGGTTGTAAGTCACCTTGTGGGTGCTGGCAGCTGAGGCTGTGTCCTCTGGAAGAGCATCTAGTATTTTTTTTTAAATTTTTTAAAAATTTTATTTTATAATTTAATTTAATTTTACATATCAGCCATGGGTTCCCTTGTTCTCCCCTCTCCCGGCCCCCTTCCCCCCAGTCCATCCCCCATTCCCATCTCCTCCAGGGCAAAGACTCCCCTGAGGATTGAGTTCAACCTGGTAGATTCAGTCCAGGCAGGTCCAGTCCCCTCCTCCCAGGCTGAGCCAAGTGTCCCTGTATAAGCCCCAGTTTCCAAACAGCCAGCTCATGCACTGAGGACAGGACCCGGTCCCACTGCCTGGATGCCTCCCAAACAGATCAAGCTAATCAACTGTCTCACTTACTCAGAGGGACTGATCCAGTTGGGGGCTCCTCAGCTATTGGTTCATAGTTCATGTGTTTCCATTCGTTTGGCTATTTGTCCCTGTGCTTTTTCCAACCTTGGTCTCAACAATTCTCACTCATACAAACCCTCCTCTTTCTCACCAATTGGACTCCTGGAGCTCCACCTGGGGTGAATCTCTGCATCCGGTTCCCTCAGTCATTGGATAGGGTTTCTAGCACGACAATTAGGGTGTTTGGCCATCCTATCACCAGAGTAGGTCAGTTCGGGCTGTCTCTCGACCATTGCCAGTAGTCTATTGTGGGGGTATCTTTGTGGATTTCTATGGACCTCTCTAGTACTTTGCTTCTTCCTATTCTCATGTGGTCTTCATTTATCATGGTCTCTTATTCCTTGTTCTCCCTCTCTGTTCTTGATCCAGCTGGGATCTCCCACTCCCCTAAGCTCTCTTTCCCTCAACCCTTGCCCTTCATTTCCCTCACTCACGTCCATGTTGTTCATGTAGATCTCATCCATTTCTCTGTCATTGGGCGATCCCTGTGTCTTTCTTGGGGTCCTATTTTCTAGGTAGCCTCCCTGGAGTTGTGAGTAGCAGTCTAGTCATCTTTGTTTTACATCTAGTATCCTCCTATGAGTGAGTACATACCATGTTTGTCTTTCTGAGTCTGAAGCGAATTGAAGACCCTGACATTAATCCGCACACCTATGAACATATAATTTTTGACAAAGAAGCCAAAACTGTACAATGGAAAAAAGAAAGCATCTTCAACAAATGGTGCTGGCATAACTGGATATCAACGTGTAGAAGGCTGCAAATAGATCCATATCTGTCACCGTGCACAAAACTTAAGTCCAAGTGGATCAAAGACCTCATCATAAATCCAGCTACTCTGAACCTGCTAGAAGAGAAAGTAGGAAGTAGTCTTGAACGCATTGGCATAGGAGATCATTTCCTAAATATAACACCAGTAGCACAGACTCTGAGAGAAACAATCAATCAATGGGACCTCTTGAAACTGAGAAGCTTTTGTAGAGCAAAGGATATGGTCAACAAGGCAAAGTGACAGCCTACAGAATGGGAAAAGGTCTTCACCAACCCCACATCTGACAGAGGACTGATATCCAGAATATATAAAGAACTCAAGAAATTAGACATCAAAACGCCCAACAGTCCAATTAAGAAATGGGCTATAGAACTAAACAGAGAATTCTCAACAGAGGAAACTCAAATGGCTGAAAGACATTTAAGGAATTGCTCAACATCCCTAATTATCAGGGAAATGCAAATCAAAATGACTTTGAGATACCACCTTACACCTGTCAGAATGGCTAAGATCAATAACACTGAAGACAGCTTATGCTGGAGAGGATGTGGAGCTAGGGGAACTCTCCTCCACTGCTGGTGGGAATGCAAGCTTGTACAACCAATTTGGAAATCAATATGACGCTTTCTTAGAAAATTGGGAATCAATCTCCCCCAAGATCCAGCTATACCACTCTTGGGCATATACCCAAGGAATGCTCAATCATACCACAAGGGCACTTGCTCAGCTATGTTCATATCAGCATTGTTTGTAATAGCCAGAACCTGGAAACAACCTAGATGCCCTTCAACTGGAGAATGGATAAATAAAATGTGGTACATATACACAATGGAATACTACTCAGCAGAGAAAAACAATGACATCATAAGGTTTGCAGGCAAATGGATGGATCTAGAAAAAATCATCCTGAGTGAGGTAACCCAGACTCAGAGAGCATCTAGTATTCTTAACCATTGCTCCAGCTCTCCAGTCCCATGTTAAGTATTTTTAGTAACTGTATGCATGTGTGGCACCATATGGCACAAATTAAGTGATGCTCAAAAGAGGATAATGGTTAACATAGCTACTTCCTCAAACTCATCACTTCTTCAGGAGTCCATCCCAAATCCTCTCTTAGAGCGATGTGAAATATACATTATCGTGAATGTGGTCAAAGTGTTGTATAACAGGGTCAACACTAGTCCTTACATCTAATTCTAACCTTGTATTCATTCACTAATCTCTCCTCATGATGAGAATTAAAATATTTAACTTTTTTTGAATTTTCCCGTTATAAGCTTTCATTTGTATATTGTAAAGTTTTTAAAATTTACTATAAAGTTCTTTAATAGTCACTTTATATGATTAAAATATATTTTTGTTATATTTTGCATACTGGGCTGGAGAGATGGTCTAGCAGTTAAGAACAATTGCTGGTTTTGCAGAGGACCTGTGTTCAGTTCCCAGCATCCACACAGTCCCTCAAAACCATCTATCACTCCAGTTCCAGGGCCTCCAATGCTCTTTTCTGATATCTCTCTGGCATTGCACTTACATGGTGCACAGACATGCATGTAGACAAAATACACAAACACATAAAATAAAAATAATTTAAACATCTATTATTTAAAATTTAGCATACCCAGAAAAGTAAAACTGAGAAAAAAGTTCTGCTCATCTCAGGAGCTTGGAATAATGACTCCAGATTTGCACTGACTTTCAGCTATTTCCTGTACGAAGGCTCACTGAGGCACCAGCATTTCAGTGATATGTCCTATGGCATGATTTTCTTTTCTGCCTTTTGGATGTAATGTTACATGGTAAAAACATTATTGTTCATTAAATGCTGGCATAGAGGATCCATAAGGGTTACGTGGTGTTTTACGCAATGAACATCCAAAATAATTGGGATTGTTTCAAAACTAGTTTATGTAATTTACCATACAAAACAGTGCTATAGTTTATGTTCTGTAGAAGTTTGACAATATCAGACTAAACACTGTGCATGTCATATGAGCTTACAGAGTAATTTACTATAGCTAACTGTCTGTCTAATGGCTCTGATGTTACATATTTCACGTATGTGCACTACGGCATAATGTGCAGTCACAAAGTGAGTGTAACACCCAATAAACATAGTAGAATGAGTAGACATTAGGCATACCACATCAACAAGGAGGCCAACATGGATGAGTGTAGAGAACTTAGAACTGGTATCAAAAAGAAAGTGGTAAAAATTTTATAGTTTATTATTTATGAAAATACTTTTAACATCAACACTACTACCTGTCATATATGGATATTCCAGAAGCACATTTACCCACCAATCTTTCCACTGATGCTAGAAATGAAACATCCATGTTCTTATATAAAGTTAGTTATTCCATTAGGCATAAGTGCTGCACCCCTTTACTTCCTCAGGGACTTCACTCCAGTAATTATCCCTTTTTTCTTCTGAGTTGTCAAAAAAAAAAAATCTAACTTCCCTTCCACCTGCTGCATTTTGTTCAATACTTTGTAAGGGGCTATAGAATATATTTACTTAAGTGCATGGATTGTTATATCTCTCCCCTAACTAGAAAATAAGTACAGTTCCCCAGAGAAAGTCCTTCTTCCCAGGGTACTTCTCACCCCAGAACGAGGCTCACTTCAAAGCACACAGCTGCGGTCAGTACTGCTAATGGGTTTGTTTGAAGGAAAAAACACACAGTGGGCTCAATCCCCAGCACCTTTCAGAACAGTGCTACGTGTGAAGGTGTGAAAAGAGAGAAAAGACAGAGAACTCTGGTTATACACTTTTGATTTATTAAAACAAAACCAAGGAGTTTCAGAAAATACAACAGTTTTTATATTTAAAGCATTTTAAAATTTTATACATTTTAGTACAATCTTAAAAAGCCTTGTACATGAGTACATAAGTCTTCATTTTCTAATCTTTCCTAGACAGAGATTTTCTTTAAAACTATTTTATTAGTTTTTTGATAATTGCTTACAATGTTCTCTGATCATAATTAGCCCCCAACTCCTTCAAGATCTATTTCCCCTCCCCTCCCCACCCAGCATTGTGTCCTTAAAAATTCAAGTTTAAATTTGTGCTGTCCCTGTCCCCCACCAGCTGCAACACTTGGGAGAACAGGCTCTGCACCTCACCTGGGCCGTGAGGTATGCTGAAGTTGTTAGCATTGACAGCTGCCCCCATATACTCTTCTATCATGTGGTGGCATGGGTCTGGGAGAGATGCCATACCGGCCCCCCATCAATGCCTGAGGCAGGTGGGAATGCTGGCCCTGAGGTCATAGGCTGGAGAGCTGGCCTTGCCTCTTATCTGCTGCAGCTCTTGGGACAGTGGCCCCTACACCATGCCCGCCAACACAGTGGAGCTGACCCTGAAGGTGTAGGTGTGGGGAATCTGACGCTGAGGATATGAAAGCAGGAGAACTGGCTCTGCCCCTTGCTTATTGCCACATGGAGTGAACTCTCCAGGACAATGCAGGAGAGCTCACCCTGGTGGTGAGGACAAGGAAGATCTAGCTGACCAACCCTGCATCTACACAGGCTCAGAATCAGGGTTATGAGTTGATCCACCCCAAAATCTACCCCATCTGTGATCTACTAGAACATGTGAAGGGACTGGTCCTGCAGACCCAAAGTTGCAGGATCTCCAAGACACAGGGCAACAGCAGGATAACCAAGGGGAGTCCCAGTGAGAGGCCAGCATAAATAGTATAGCAGAAACCAGAGGCCTCTAACCAGACCAATGACTCCCTGCAATATGTAGTTGTAACTTAGTAGCAAAAAAGAAACAAACTATCCAAGTAAAGAGAAAAGCCGAAGAGGTCAGAGCTAAGAGCCTTAACCCCTTTCAGTTCGCTAGTCTCTCCCTGAAGCAACGACTCTCGGCTCAAAAGGGGGGTTGCCCTTTTATAGAATTCTGTTCTGCCTTCTCATTGGTTGTAAGCCCAACTGCCTAACTGCCTCATCACTACTTGTTCGCCAGACCCTGGCTATGGCTTGTTAATAGCTCTGACCCCTAGGCAACTTTATTTATTAAAATATAACATTTTAATACAAAAGAAAATATCACCACAGCAATGAACACTTGCAAGTAAAGATATATGAATAAAAAGAAAAATAAATCTGTGCTGCCTGAATATTCGTGGATGTGTGGCATTCCACTGAAGTGTGATTGACTTTCCAGGGGCTATATATACTCTTAGAGAAAACGCCCCTCCCTTTCCCAGCAGCTATCAATTGCCAGTAGCTCCTTAGCTAGGGGAAGCAGGAGGGGAACTTAATGCCCAACTCCCATCTCCATGCTGGAATTTTGTCTGACATGAACTTGCACAGGTCTTGTACATGCTGTGACAACTGGTGTGAGTTCATGTGTACAGCTGCCCTGCTGTTTCCAGAAGACACTGTTTCCTTGTATTCACCCACTGCCTCTGGTTCTTAAACTATTTCTACCTCTTCTTCCATAATGATCTTTGAGCCTTGACCAGAGTGGGTTTAATATAGATATCCCATTGGAGCTAAGAATTTAAAAATCCCTTGTTCTTTGCACCTTGACCAGGTGTGTATCTCTGTGTTAATAGACATCTACTGCAGAAAGATATCCATTTGCAAAAATATGCAAATGGAACTAAGAATCAAGCAGGTGTTGACATTCTAGTATCTGACAGAATGGGCATCAAACCAATTTTTTTTCCATAAGAGATCAGGAAGAACAGTATAGTTATTAAAGGAAAAGTCACCAACAGGACAGTTTATCTGGAAAACAACTATGTGGATAAACTCTGGAATTAAATTACATCAAAAATAAGATGGATGTAATAGCTATCTAGAGAATATTCCATCCAAACACTTACAAATACCATTCTTCTCAGCAGCCCATGGAACTTCATCCAAAATAGAGCATATATTAAGACCCAAAGCAAGTCTCAACATATATAGAAAAACTGAAATCACATCCTGCATTCTATCTGATGACCACAGAATAAAATTGTATCAGCAATAGAAATCACAGAAAGTACACAAACTCATGGAAGCTAAGCAACACACCATAGATTGAAAATTGGTGAAGGAAAAAAATTAAGGAAAGTTAAAATTCCTGGGATTAAATGAAAATGAAAACGTAAGATACTAAAACTTATGGATGCAATGGAGAAAGTCACAAAAGAAAAGTTTATTTTTACTGTGTATATAAATAAAAAAGGAGAAATTGCAAATTAAAAACTTAGTGATGTACCCAAAGGCCCTGGAAAAGCAAGAATAACCATTGCTCCCCAAAAGTAGATGGGGAGAGATAATCAAAGCCAGCACTGAAATTAATGAAGAAAGAAAAATAACCCACAGAAAGTCAATGAAAAAAAGTTTGTTCTTTAAAAAGATTAATAAGTTGACAAATTTTAGCCAAACTAACCAAAAGAAAGAAAGGATATAAATTAATAAAATTAAAGATGAAACTGAAGATATTACGAAAGGTACTGAGGAAATTCAGAAAATCATAAAAACATATTCTTAAAATGTATATTTCACCAAATTTGAAAATCTAAAAGAAATGGATGAATCTCTAGATCTATATCACTTAGAGAACAATTTCTAAGGTACCCTGAGTTGTAAGGGACAAAGACTGGGTTTATTTATTTTTTATTTGTTTTTCAAAATAAGTTGTTGCCTTTATTCTTTGCTATGGAATAATCTATCACAGCCCATGAAGAACCAGCTTCCAGGCTACAGACAGAGCTCAAAGGGAAAGTCCACAGTGTAGCAAAGCTAAGACTTTTCTACCTGAGGGGTTTTAGGGAAGGAGGAAACACACATATGTTCTCTTGTTGGTTTCTTTTCTTTCCTCTCTCATCTTGTTCTCATCATGCTGTTCTCTCTCATGTTGGACTACTCTGTTGCTGCTTCATGTTGTACTCTCTCATTGCTCCATCGTTCCCTATTCCTCCATTGCTTAAACACTTTAACAGAATCTCTCAGGCAATGCAAAAGTTATACAAAGGTCATATTTCAAGGGACGAGGAAGGGCAGAGTTGGAGGAGTCACCAGCCAGAGGGAGAACTAGCCAGACATACAAAATGGGATAAAGGTAAATGCCATGAGCCTGGGGCAGCACATCGATTAATAAAAATGGGTTAAGCTGTAAGAGCTAGTTAGTAACAAGCCTGAGTTATTGGCTGATCGTTTATAATTTATTAAGTCTCTGAGTCAGTAATTTGGGAAGTGGTAGTCAGTTATTTGTGAGCAGGCAGTTGGGACAGGAAAACTCTGCCCAAAATTCCTTTTTTCCTTTTTATTGAATATGGATTCTTTTCTCATACAATATTAGTGTCTCCTCCCTCTACTCCTTCTAGTTCCTCTCCACCTCCCCTCCAATCCAGACCCACTCCTTGTCTGTCTCTCATTAGAGAAGAACAGGTTTCTAAGAGATAACAACAAAATTTATATATAACAAAACCCATCAAATTGAAGTTGGACAAGACAAACAGGAAAAGAGATCAAGAGAATCAGAGCCCCATTTGTATACACACTCAGCAGTTCAGTAGTCCCATAAAAACACTAAACTGAAAGCTATAATATATGTGCAGAGGACCTGATGCAGACCTGTGTAGGCCCCATGCTTGTTTTTTAATTCATATGAGCTCTATGAGGGTCTTGTCCTCATGGTGTCCTCCATCTCCTCTGGCTCTTACGCTCTTTCTGCTTTCTCTCCCAAGGAGTTCTCTGAGCTCCGAGGGGAGTTTTTAATGGTGACTTCCCAATTAGAGCTGTGTGTTCCAATGTCTGTGTGTTCCAATGTAATGTCTGGTTGTGGATCTCTACATCTGTTCCCATCTGTTACAGGAGGAAGCTTCTTTGATGATGGCTGAATAAGGCACTAATCTATGAGTACAGCAGAATATCCTTAGTAATCATTTTATTATTACTTTTACTTTTTCTTTTTTAGACAAGTAGTATTTGGTTTTACCATAGGCCTCTGGACTATCTAGTTTCTGGTTCTTGGTTATCCAAACAGTGTAGGGTATGGGTTCCAATTCATGGACTGGGCCTTAAGTAGGATCAGACATTGGGTAGTTACTCCTACAAGCTTTATGTCACCACTAACCTTGCATATTTTGCAGGTAGGATAGCATTGTAGATTAAAGGTTTTGTGGCTGGGTTGGTGTTTACACTTTTCTTTTGGTAGACTACAGTGTACCTTCATGTATCAAAGACACTAGAAAGTAGGAGTTCTATGTAAACAGCAGCTTGACCTCACCATGTTCAATGAGTTGTATGAGTATGATCTTCAGCAATGGGGCCTTGCTGTTAGTTTTTGGAGATAAACCTACTGTCTTGGCAACAACCTGAGTTGTTTGGGATTTCCATGGGACCCCTTTGGCTAACAACTCAATTTGAGTAACCCAATTCTTGTACCAGAAACTTTGGTGACAAGAGATAGCCAGTCAGCACTTTGTCTCTCATTATTTGAATACTTATGATCCCCTTAATGTATTTTACAAAATTTCCACTGCACCCCTAAAGTGCCCCCTAATACTAGCTTTCTCTCCTTGAACCCTATTATCTCTCTCCCTCTGCTCTTGTTAGCTGGCCATCCCCTGAAAAAACTACAGTGCCTATAGGCTGATAATGGGCATAGAGATGAACCACTCCAGAGAGGATTTCAGGGAAGATTGTCTGCTTTATTGCATGTGAACAACTACTTACATAGTGGAAGCCCATTGTCTGTGATTGGTTAACATATTACTTTGGATTAGACAGTAAGCACTCATACCAATATGGTCTCTATGTAGAAGAAGCACATTAAAGGAGACTTGGAGTGTTCAGACCCATCCTTAGGCTAGCTAACCAGTTACTCATGTAACTTTAGAATTCAGTGTTCTGACTTCTGGTAATATTCTGGAGTACAGTGTGTCATGCTTCTTGTTTACAAATAGAGTGTGCCAGGTAGCCTGGTCATCAGGTCATGCCTGTATTTTCTCATACACCCTTCTCTATCTGATATTCTCTTTCCTGTCACCCCTGCTCCTAGTTAACCCATAAAAATCTATCCTATTCATCCCTCCCAGGGGACACATTTGTTCCCCCTAGTCTATTCCACTGTACCTTACCTCTCTGGATCTATTGGTTGCAGCTTGGTTATCATTTATTCAACTCTTAATATCCACATATATGTGAATACACACCATATTGTCTTTGTGGATCTGGGATTACCTCATTCAGTATGATTTCTTTTTAGTTCTATCCATTTGCCTGCCAATTTCATGATGTCATATTTTTAAAGAGCTGAGTAATACTCCACTATGTAAATCTACCATATTTTCTTTATCCATTCTTCTATTGAGGGACACCTAGGTTGTTTACATTTTCTGGCTTTCATGAATAAAGTCACAATGAACATGGTTGATCAAGTATCCTTTTGGTAGGATGGAGCATCCTTTGGGTATATGCCAAAAGTGGTATGGCTAAGTCTTGAGGTAGACTGATTCCCATGTTTCTGAGCAACTGCCATACTGATTTCCATAGTGATAGTTCAAGTTTTCACTTCCACCAGCAATGGATGAGTGTTCCCCTTATTCTATATCCTCACTAGCATGAGATGTCACTTGTGTTATTGATTTTAGCCATTCTGACAGGTGTAAGATGAAATCTCAAAGCAGTTTTAATTTGCATTTCTCTGATGTCTAAGGATGTTGAATATTTCTTTAAGTGTTTCTCAGCCACTTGAGTTTTCTCTATTGAGAATTCCCTATTAGATAAATATAACAGTTTTTAATTGTATCATTTGATTTTCTTACATCTGCTTTCTTGAATTATTTATATATTTTGGATATTTATATTAGCCTTCTATCAGATATAGATTTGGTAAAAAATGTTTTCCTATTCTGTAGACTCTGCTTTGTTCAAATGCCAGTGTCTTTTTCCATGCTGAAGTTATGCAGTTTCATGAGGTCCCATTTATTAATTGTCTATCTTAGTGCTTGCACTAGTGGTGTTTTGTTCATGAAGTCACCTCCTGTGCTAATGGGTTCAAGGCTCTTCTTCACTTTCTCTTCTATCATGTTCAGTGTATCTGGTTTTATGTTGAGGTCTTTGATCCATTTGGAGTTGAGTTTTGTGCAAGGTATTAAGTATGGATCTATTTGCATTTTTCTACATGGAGATATCCAATAATACCAGCACCATTTGTTGAAGATGCTGTCTTTTCCAGTGTGTATTTCTGGCTTCGTTATAAAAAATCAGGTGTCCATAGATGTGTGGATTGATGTCTGGGTCTTCAATTCAATTCCTTTGATCAGCGTGTCTGTTTCTGTACTGATACCATGCAGTTTTCATTACTACAGTTCAGCAGCACAACTTGAAATCAGGAATGATGAGACCTCTAACAGTTCTTTTATTATTCAGTATTATTTTAGTTATCCTGAGATTTTTGTTTTTCCATATGAAGAATTGTCCTTTCAAGATCTGTGAAGAATTGTGTTGCAATTTTGATGGGGATTGCATGACTCTGTAGATTGCTTTTGGTAGGATGCTCATTTTTACTATGTTAATGCTACCCATCCACAAGAATGGAGGATATTTCTGTCTTCTGATATCTTCTTCAATTTCTTTCTTCAAAGAGTGGAAGTTTTTATCATACAGGTTTTTCATGTGCTTTGTTAGAATTACCCCAAGATATTTTATATTATTTTCGGTGATTGTGAAAGTTGTTGTTTCCTTGATTTCTTTCCCAGTTCATTTGTCATTTGTATATAGGAGGGCTACTGATTTTAATGAGTTAATTTTTATCTAGCTGCTTTGCTGAAAGTGTTTATCAGCTGTCAGAGTTTTCTGGTGGAGTTTTTAGGGTCATTTATGTATACTACCATATTGTCTGTAGATAAAGAAACTTTGACGTCTCCCTTTCCAAGTTTATCTTCTTCGGTTGTCTTATGCTTAGGATAAGACTTCAAATATTATATTGAATAGACATGGAGAAAGTAGACAACCTTGTCTTGTTCCTGATTTTAGTGGAATTGCTTTGAATTTCTCTCCATTTAATTTTATTGGTGATAGGCTTGCTATAAACGGTCTTTAAACAGATATGTCTCTTGTATCTCTAGTCTCTCTAGGACTTTTATCACGAACAGGTATTGAATTTTGTCTAAGGAGATGATCATGTGTTTCTGCCTTTCAGTTTGTTTATATGGTAGATTACATTTATTGATTTTTTTTTGCCTATTGTGCCATCCCTAAATTTGTGGGTTGAAGCCTACTTGATCATGGTAGATGATCTTTTTAATGTGTTCTTGGATTTAGTCTGCAAGTATTTTATTGAGTATTTTTGTATCTATGTTCATAAGATAAATTAATCTGTAATTCATTCTTTGTTAGGTCTTTATGTGATTTGGGTATCAGTATAACTGTGGCCTCATAAAATAAATTGGGAAGTGGTCCTTCTGTTTCTATTTTTGTGGAATAATTTGAGGAATATGGGCATTAATTCTTTGAAAGTCTGGTAGCACTCTGCACTAAAACCATTTGGTCCTTTTTTTTTGTTGTTGTTGTTAGGAGACGTTTAATGACTGTTTCTATCTCACTAGGGATTATAGGTCTATTTAAACTGCTTATCTGATTTTGATTTCATGTTGGTAAGTGGTATGTATTGATGAAATTATCCACTTCTTTCAGATTTTCCAATTTGGTGAGGTATAGGCTTCTAAAGTGTATTTTTAAAATTCTCTGGATGTCCTCAGGATCTGTTGTTATCTTTCCCTTTTCAGTTCTGAATTTGTTAATTTGGATATTCTTTAGATAATTTGGATAAGGGTTTGTTGAGCTTATTGATTTTTTTTTTTTTTTACAGAATCAACTCTTTGCTTCATTGATGTTTTTATTGTATTGATTTCAGCCCTCAGTTTGGTGTTTTCTTTTCACCTATTCCTTTTGGGTGTGATTCTTATTGTTCTAGACCTTTCAGGTATGCTGTTAAGTTGCTAGTATGAGATTTCTCTTTAAAAAA
>CABHPH010160036.1:62280-76850 GCA_902168325.1 Peromyscus nudipes | reverse complement strand
AAAAAAGAAAAAAGAAAACTCTGGAAAGACCTTGCTCCCAGATTGTCAGAACTAGGGTGAAATCAGATTCAATGCAATCACCATAACATTCTTTACAAAACTAAAACAACAACAACAAGAAAAACAAAGTTTTTATGATAACACAAAAGCAATTCTAAGCAGAAAGCACACCTTTATAGATTCCTTACATTATTGTACATCAAGCAGTATTACAGTATTGTACTACAGTATTATAGTATTGTATTACAGTATTGTACTACAAAGCAGTAGAGATAAACACAGCATGGTACTGGCACAAAACAGTCATGTAGACTAATGAAATGTGAACTCAGAGACAACACCAAGTTTGGATACAGTTTTTACAAAACATGTACTGGAAAACAAGCCTTTTAACAAATTGAGCTGGAGATCCATATCTCTCACCGGACATAATTCAGTGAACTAGACTGAGTCTCTTGATTTCACAACACAAACACTGAAACTGCTAAGGGAAAACATTATAGAACATAAGCACCAGTAATAAGTTTCTGAATAGAATCCCAAGACCGCAGGAAACAGGCCCAAGATTTGACAAATGAGATTATATGAAATTTAAGAGCCTCTGCACAGTAAATAAAATTATCAACACAGTGAACAGAAAGCTTACAGAATGGGGAAAAAAATCTCTTGCCAGCTATACTCTAAAGTATTACTATCTATGAATACATGAAGAAATATTATATATATATATACCTAGAACATATAGATACACACATATATATACATATATACAAATATATATACATATATACAAATATATATATATAATGAAAATCTGGTACATATATACAATGGAATTTTATTCAACCAAAATGAAATGATTATTCTTGCAGGAATATGGATGCAACTGGAAAATGATAATTTAAGCATGATAACCCAGGCTCATAAAGACAAACACCAAAAGTTGTCTCTCATATGTGGATTGCAGCCTCTAGAGATTTAACATGTACATTCAGGTGTGAATAAATAAGCGTAAAGACGGGAAACTATAAAGAGGCCCATTTAACTGTGAGGAGCATTGTGGGCTTTAAGAGAGGAGGTAGAGGTGACAATGTGACAAACCCAAGGAGAACACTGGTGTCAAAATGACACGGTGGGGAAAGAAGAGACAAAGAGACGTGGAGAGGGAAGGAATAGAGAATAAACAACCAAAATAAAACAGTCGTAAAAACTTTACTGATTTTCTTCAAGCTGATTTAGAAAAAGAAACCCCTGAGAACTAAAACCAAGGGCCTTGGTGATGATGTCCACACCAGCAGCTAAGATAAACAAGAAAGAAGAGACGGTGGTAGGCTACTGGGGACAGAAGGAAATGTGGCAAATCATTTTCAGAAACGATATTCATAGCCAGAGTGAGACAACAGGGAAGGAAGAAGCTGTCTGGATCGCAGAGTTGACGTCTCCTGCATTCCCTCATCCATGTGTGAGGGATGCAGAAGCCAGGTCCACTGGGAGACCCAGGTCTTGTCTACAGTAGAAAATGAAGAGAATGGTCAGAAAAAAGAATCTAGAGGGCACAGGGCACAGGGCTGAATACCAGGAGATAATTTAGAGGTGAGCTGAGACGCTTGAGTCCTTGATAAACTGAAGTTAAAGTACACAGGGCTAAAGAGTTTGATGCTCTTATACCCCACAGGTTCCTAGGAGGGATCAGTGGGAGAGTGTACCTGAGCCTTCCTCTGGTCTTCATGGATGGAAGTAAGGCAGGGTCATGCTCTAGGTACAGGGATCACTCTCCTATGTGCCCAATTACTTCTTAGTGCGTACCTCACAGCTCCCAACTCCTGTCACCTGACCAAAGCCAACTCCTGTCACCTGACCAAAGCCAACTCCTGTCACCTGACCAAAGGAAATAAAGGACAAGACAGTCTCCAGAAATTGAAGCTTGTCTAAGTTGACAGTCTTCATGGTATAGCTTTTAGGATTGGGGAGAGGAAAGTACACCCCCATGAAATGATTTCCAGCCAGGTTTCCCCAAGCTAAGTTAGGAGAGTCAAACAGAATTGAGTCTATTTAAATCGTTCTTTATTAGAAAAAAGTCACAGGAAATGCAGATGCTACACTTTAGAAACCATGAGTGTTAAATCCATCATATATAGAGATCTGCTCATGCTCTGATAGAATTCAGTAGCATATCCACCACATGAGATAAGCCTATATCCCATAATTCAAATAAGAAAAGCAACTCCTGGAGGAAGCTTGAACAAACTGACTCTAGCCATCTCTAAAAACTGGCCCAACACCATTTTGGGAATGAATATTACTTGGCTTCTAAATACCACACATCATGAGTATTCCATTTCTTTCTAAAAGTTTTTTAATAGAGTCAATCAAGCTACCACAGTTGTTACTAATATAAAACAAAGCACTGTACACTGTGAACAGTAACACACTACACAAACTCGGGCATGGCCAGAGTGTTTCACAGAAGTGCCTATTCCTTCCCCTGAGGTGCCAAGGTCCTTAACTCTGAATTTCAAATCACAGGCAGAATGAGAGGCAATGGGCTGGCAGGGAGGACCGAGTTTAGCATTCCCTCTGTGTGAGGATACACGTGGAGAAACAGATGCAGAACAGGTGACTTGGAGGACCACAAAGGAATGCTGGACAGATCATCAGCATCCATCAGTCTTCTTGGACCTGGGTCAGAAGAGAATCCTCCGTGACAAAGCAGGCTGAGCACCGCCTCCAAGGACAGCACCTCACAGGCAGGATAGTGGGGACAGCTTGTCTCTAATAGAAATCCACATTGCAACTCTAGCTAGCTCAATGACTTTAAGCAGGGGACTTTCCCTAACTCTCAACATTTTCACCTACAAAATGGAAGAAGTGATAAGGACAGCTTTGGCCAAATGCAAGGCTTCTAGCCACCAGCTGTAATCTATAAATACCTCACCCAGATCAGGCACTTGAGCAATGATGATTACAGTTGATGACATTATCATGTTAAGAAGGAAATCAACATCTTCCATAGTGACACGAGGTTGGTAATGGTAAGATTTGGCAGGAGATCACAGTGTGAGCTGCGCTCCAGCAGCCAGCATATGTACTCAGCTTGGAGGTGGAAATCTAGCCCTCTGTTCTTAGCACATAGGTGACCTGAAGAAAGAAGACAGGCTCCCACTGCATGTGGGGACCCTGGTCACCTGAGGCGTGGAGGCTGTTATCCCACGGCCCTGCATTCTGCATGACATCTCTCTAATACCAGAACCTGCTCAGCCTCTTACTCACATGATCACTAGGCAGTAGTGAGAGCTCACTCACCTGCCTGGGCTTTCTATTCAGCTATTTATGTACGGCTGACAAGAGCTGCAGTCTGTTGCATGACACTTAGGGCAGACAGGATGGGATGAGTCAGTCCCTTGGAAACCTCAAACTATCTGAGGACACACACGCCAATGTATGCCAACAGCAAACTCAGAAAGACTCTTACCATAATTCCTCAGTTGAAAAAAATCACTGAGCTGTATTATTACTTAAAACAACAACACTATTTTAAGGAAAAGACATTTTGTTGCTGAGAGAAAGATATTCTTAAGATTCTGTGCATAGATTGGTTCATCACAGCTTAATTTCTGTAGATGTCAGCTGCTCGTCTGATTGGCCTTAGCCTATACGGAACCCCGAAGCTTCCCATGTTGGAACAACAAAGTGGAATATTCCAGAGCTCTGTAAACCCACACCCATATGTGGTAGACTCCATGATCAGCAGATGGGTGCAGCACCAGCGTAAGTCCTTCTCAGGTGCTCTCCTCCTTCCTTCTTCCTTCAGCTGCCCCATCACCCAACCCATTCATCCTTCATCATCTCTCTGTGACTCTTCTCACGTTCTTATCCAGCATCCATACACAGGGGGATGTCAGCCTCACAACATGGTCATCAATACATCTTTCATCACCAGTACTGGAGACACTGGCTCATGCCTAACCAAACTTCCTCTGAATAGAACCTGGAGGGAGTGTCCTAAAATGACCCTGAAATGGCTCACTTTATCTCTTAAAGTTTTAGCCTTCAGTTCAATTTCTGAACCAAATAAATATTCACTCCAAGTCCTATCATTCACAAAAATGTATTTGTTTCTATGCAGCTACCTATTCAAAAGAAAATGTCCAAAGACTTTGAGGTATAAAACTCTAATCCCCTTCTCAAGATGAAAATGTTCAGAACAGGTGTTAAGAGGCTTTAGTGCAAAGCCTGCAAGGTCAGAGCCCCTTACTATCTTGGTAATAAGCCCACAGGTATCTGATTGGGGTAGAGCAATGGTCCTGCTTTAAGACCTTATTCTTGAAGATCTGCAGAGTGGCAGAGATAATTGCTGGTGATAAAGGTGAGGGACACTCTAGCTTTATATTTCCTGTGATCTGTCTTCCTTTGGAGACAGAGACTTCTGCTATTACAGGTAGCCTTGACTAAACCTCTTTCTGCATCTCCACCCCAGGGGAGAGTTTGTTAATCAGCACTGTAGCCACAGGGGTTGAAAACAGTCAGGGATTGTTTTCAATCTCATCTCTCCTCCCCAAGTTCCTCCCATTGGAGTAACAGAGAATTGCTACTGGAGTGGCTGTCTTGGGATGCCTTTAGTACAGTATTGTTGGTTGTCTTTCACAGTCAAATGGAGAAAGCCCAAGTTCAAGAGAAAAGTTAGCCCAACCACAGTAAGGAATCTGGGAGACACAGAGGAATTTGGGGGGAGGGAGGGAGGAGGGAGGGAGGGAGGGACAGAGAGAGAGAGAGAGAGAGAGAGAGAGAGAGACTTGATGGCATAGACCTCTAGGAAGTTACTTGGGGGTATGAATCAGGAAGATCGAAGTTCAAGGCAAACCTGGGCACCTTAGAAAAAAAGTCTCTCAAAGTTAAAAAGAAAAAAAAAAGAAGCAAAATAGGTCTGGGTGCATAGTCTATGGTAGACCAGCCTGCTTAGGATGTGTGACATCCTGGAACTGATCCCCAATACTACCCTAGATGAAAGACAGAGTGTGTGCATGTGAGAGAGTGAACAGAAAGATGGAGTGACTCACTTGAGACCCTGGATCCAGCTATGCTTGCAGCTAGTTCACATGTCTTCCTATCTAGTGAGCCAAGAAATCTGTCACAAAACCTTGCTTTTGTTGGTCCATGCTCTATTAGCCCTGGATTTCTCTTACTTGCTCCTGTAGAAGCATGGTAAATGTCCCTTAGCAATTCCTTTGAAGTTAGAAGGTCTATCACAAAACAAGACTGAGCAGGATCTCAGAGTTAAGCTTAAACCTAGACCTCAAATGGCTATCCTGGCTATTGACAAGTTACTAGTGGTTCTTTAGCCATCTGGGAACTGTGCTAAGGCTACTGGCAGGGTTCTACATGGCCCTTGAGCTGGTTCTCTCCATCCAGCATCTGTCTCTTCATGTTCAGATGTTCTCAGCAGATCATTCCAAGCTCCATTCAGTCAAGGTTTCTGCCAGGCACAGCCTTCTAAGTTACAGATGCATTTCCTTTCAGTGCTGTGCTCTGAATTATTTGAAGGCAGTAGTCTTCATTTACAGGCAGAAGCCCCAAAGTCTCTATGCCCAATGCAGAAGAGATGGGCTCCAATGGGTGACATGGGATCTTCTCTTCATCACTCATCATTGCCAAGGATTATCAGCTTTACATTTCTCCAAGCTATTGTACTCTTTAAAGTTCATCTGAATATTGATTTCATCATTTAAAATTTTCTTTGTCAATATTCTATATCCACAGTAAAACTATGAGGAACACAACCTGAACATATGATCCCTGGACCAAAGCTCACTGACAGCTAGACCCACTCACACTCAACTTGAGTAAAACTCTTATTATGACCCAATCAGTCTGTTTCATTTCTTCATCTGGTGTGCTTCCTGTGTAGAATAATATTTCTGATGCTTATCAGAGGAAAGCCCAGAGAATCTGTATTACTCTCAATGTACTTCGCTTACCGTGATCTCAGGTAAAACTCTGTGTCTCATGGGATTATTTGACCTTTTTTTCTAATGCAGCCTATGCAATGCTCTGACCACTGACTGAATAACAACTATTTTTTTAAAAATAATCATGGATCTAAAGAATGCTGACCTCTGCCGCTTCTTTTTCTCACACATTCCTTGGCCTGTTTCTCCTTCTCAATTCACCTGCTTTGAACTTTAACAAAATCAATCTCTACAAATGACATAACTTAAAAAAAATAAATCTACAAACTAGCCAGAACTGCAAAGAAACAACCACGTGTTAGAGGAAGCACTAAATTAAGGGCTTCTGGCCTTTTCAGTGTGGGCAATGACAGGCGAGTCACTTACACTTCTGTGAGTACAGACATCTTACTTGAGTCTGAGGAGGCAGTATCTGATTTTTGTGATGTTCACAACCTCTGAAATATATCTTAGGGTAGAAATAGAAAGGCCAATATGAATGTTTAAATGATTTGGAAGCTTGAAAATTAATCATCAAGGAATTACTAATTTTTCCTGGTGTTTATTCAGTGCTTTCCCATTTTCTGAATTGTACATTTGATTTTAAATCTGTTGTGGTGGTCACAGTAACATTAAGGATATAGCACAGAGCTGGCCTGGAGACACAGTTGATAGAGAAGACAAAGGGATTAACTATGAATGAATTCCAGTATAACAGAGTGTCACACCCTGAAGGAAGCTCATGACCTCATACTGTACCAGAGGCTTCATTATATTTTTCTTTACTTGTTAAAATTGCTGTATATTAAATTTAAATTTTAATAGGTTTCATTGTGACACTCACACACATGTGCAATGTACTTTGGTCATATTTATCACCCTCCCACCAGGTTCCCTCTCTTATATCCCTTCCTCATCCCTGATAATTTCTTACCTAGCACTTCTTAAGGTAGACATGTGCTGGCTTCCACTTCTACATATTCCTGAATGCCCCATAGCTATGATGTTCAATATAATGGCTATTTCAGCTTTATTAATCACAAATAGAACAGAGACAGGACATGCCCATCTCTGTAGAAAGTTCTATCAAGAGAGCTGCCTCAGATGACTGAGTGCACAGAGCTCATTGGTAGAACACATGGGTAGAATTTACCACCCAGAAGTGGATAAAAACAACCCAAGAAAGGGAAGCTGAAGGTCTAGGCCAGGCATTGCTGGTCAGTGGGAGAGCTCTGTGACACCTTTTAGAGACAACAACAAACTACACTTCAGCATAAAGTATCACTATTTTGGGGGCTGGAAAGATGGCTCAGAGGTTAAGAGAGCTGGCTGTTCTTCCAGAGGTCCTGAGTTCAATTCCCAGCACCCACATGGTGGCTCACAACCATCTGTAATGAGATCTGGCTCCCTCTTCTGGCCTGCAGGGATACGTGCAAACAGAACACTGTATACATAATAAATAAATACATCTTTTTTAAAAAAGGATCACTATTTCAGCACAACATTGGCTTATGGGCAATAACAGATGAAGCACAGTGAACAATATTGGCAAAGCATGCGTCTCTGGGTTCATACTGTCATATTTAGAGGACTGGCAGCAGCCAAAATCTTCAAGAGTTTTTCACAAGAGTATTTAGGCAGAATTAGCAAAACAGCCTGTGAAGGGATGGACCAAACAGACTCTGGCAGCAGGAAGCCACTGCTGCACAAGCCAGCATAAGGCCCTGATGCAAACTCAAGGACACTGAGGAGAGGAAGACGGGTTAAGAGCACACTCGTAGAGGCCAGCAGCACAGCCTTTCTAAGACGGGGGCAAAGCATGGTGGTATAAACGGTGTTATTATCCAGAAATCTAGGCAGCCATGAGAAACTGTGGAGCTGTAACAGTATTTTGCATAAAATAAATCAGTTAAGAATTTTGGGTAGGGGGAGGTCTATTTATTGAATAGATTGAAAACACCGTGTTTAGAAGACACCACATCTTCTGTTACCATTACCTGTCAGAAGACTTCTCAGGCTTGGTTAAAAAGTAGAGAAATGAACTTAGGTCTGGAGATCGCTTTAGACAAGGGAAATGTGCCAAACTGGAAACACAATCTAGACCCTTCCTACTGCTGGCAGCTTTTGACATTACTGGTATATTATTTTAACAGAAGGAGAATATTATTACTGGAAAATCATTAGCAACCATTACTGTTCAGAATACCATTTATTATCCATTATGCATCCATTACTACTCTACAGTCTCACTGTTCGTCATATGTTATTAGTATAATGGCCTCATAATGGGCTCTGATTCTTTGACAGTGTTAAAATTCTACCATGATTCACTATGTCAACATTTCAGGGAAGAAAGCATAATCTACAGTGAAATAATGCATGATTGAAATTACTCAAATGTTACATAACCCTTAGCCATGCTAATAATAATCATGCTGCTTACTAAGAAAGACAGACTAGGAGCACAAAGCCACCAATGTATACAGTGTCTCATGTGGCTTATAGATAGCTGCTTTTTGGAAAGCAATATGTTGATGACATCTAGTTAATCCAAAGACTAATGCATATTTGTTTTGCATATATTGCAAGCAATAAATAATCCTTAGTAAATGGTTATTTACTGACCAGGCTATCAGTGTATTTTTATTTATAACTCACACTGATTCAAATGTTTGCTATGTACTCATGAAAAGCCAGCTAATGAACTTCTAGGGAAGGATGGCAGATAAGAAGCTGTTTCTCTATAATGTGGTGAATGAGAAGTGTCAGGATAGCAAGGAGTAGACTCTATCCCAAAGAGAAAGAAAGGGTGGAAGAGCAAAGAAATCATAAAAGTAGTGAGTGGACAACAGAAACTGGGGGAGAAATATTAGGGGAGCATGGAAAACATGAGCCAGTAGCACATGGCTCCTGGGGTGAGGCTGTCTGGTCAGGGGAGGGGAAGCAAAAAAGAGGAGGCATCCAAGAGGTGAGTTAGGTACTCCTCCTAAAAAGAAACTGGAAGCACTAACTTCATGGGTACCCACAATTCTTGGAGGCTAAGAATTCAACTAAGGAGTCAAGTGAGACTTGACTCTGCTATCACAGTTCCGTTATGGACACCAGACCCAATTTCTCTTGTTCTATGTCTTAGAGGTTTGTGGTCAGGTACCATCTTGAGATTGAATCTATTGTTTAAGAGCAAGCTACTCAGGAGCCTGTTAACAAAGAACAATCACAGATCAGGTGGCCCAGAGGCAACCTACTACAGTGTCTGTGTAGAAGAGGGCTACCTGAGACAGCTGTACATCTCTTGGTGTGACCTCCTGGAAGGTATACAAACTGGAGGGAGTGAGAATGTGAGTGTCCCTATGGTGCAAAGATAAAATCAGTCAGATGTTGCTCCTGGCATACAAAGGAGAGAAGCCCTAAAGTGATTTCCACAGCATTGAGCAACCACCCTTGACCACTCTGGGTTCAGCACTAGATTGAACAGGCTGTGACGAGGAAGTGATGTGGCTGTGCTTAGAGCCAATGAGAAGGCAGAACAGGAAGGCAATAAAGGCACAGGTTAGACAGGAAGAAGCTCTCTTGGAAAGCTACTTCAAGGTGGTAAGCCAAGGTTAGTCAGTGGTTATTCGCTATTTCTCTGATCTCTTCGGCTATTACCCCTGTATTTGGCTCTGTGTTTCTTATTTAATAAGACTGTTTAGAAATTCATCTACAGTGATGGAAGAAATTACTTGAAGGAGACCTACTCACAATGATTGTCTCAATCATGAGAGCACAGAAAAGAACAGATTCTGTGAGAATAGAAAAGCAAAGGAAGAACAAGGATAAAAAGACAATCAATCAAGTCCTACTCAGTAAGCCAGGATATCCCTAAAATGAATGAGGCATAAAGAAATGAAAAGAAAATCAAACCAGTGACAGGAATCAGTAAACTTCTTTCAGTAAGGACCACCCAGATATGAAAAGTGTTTTAATTTTCCAATTAGACAAATATTATCTGCTTTGATTTTAAAACAAGGATGACTATCTGTTGTCTCCAAGAAACATAACTCATTGACAGACAAAAAAAACCCATAAACTTAGAGTAAAGAAAGGAGTGGGGGGTGCGTGGAACAATGGCTCAGCAGTTAAGAGCTCTGGCTGTTCTTCCAGAAGACCTAGGATTCAATTTACCATCCACACGGCTGCACATAACCATCCTAACTCTAGTTCCAAGAGATTCCATACCCTCTTTTGGTCTTCATGGGCACTGCATACCCATGGTGCATAGACACATATTCAGGCAAAAGACTTATACAAATAAAATAAAGTTTAAAAAATAGTAATGGATGGAGGTCAATACATTAGGCAAATGGAAACAGAAAACAAGCCAGTATAACTATTCTGATATCTTATTAAGTGGACTTAGAGGCAAAATTAGAAGAGGTAAAGGAAGCTAACACATACTAGTAATGGGAATTAACCTAGGACATTATAATAATTGTAAAAGTATATGCACTGCAAACTGTGAAATCCAATTTTGTAAGACAAACACTAATAGACATAACAGTACAGATATGCTTTGCCCACTGCAACATGCCATTCTTATTAGGCATTCCTGATTAACGTAATGAAGAAAAATTAATTTTCAGAGTTAATTTGCTCAATAAAGAGCAAATGGACCTCACAACTATTCCATCAAAAACCTGTCAAATACACATTTTTCTCAGAAACCCATGGAAATTTCTCTAGAACAGATCATATTTTAGACCATGAAGTAAGTATTATCATAGAAAAACTACGCAAATAATTTCACATATGTTGTTAGATAATATTGAAATAAAACTAGAAATCAATGGCAAGAGAGACTAAAAAGTCTTATAAAAATATCTGGAGACTGAATAATACATTCTTAAAGGAAGAGAAGCTTGCTGAAGAAATAGAAAAGAAGTTAAATAGTTCTTAAATCAAGTGAAATTTTAAGTACAGCTAAATAGAAACTTCAGTGTACAGAAAACATGGCTCTAAAAGGAAAATTGATAGCTATGAGTTCTTACATTACTAAAGTCAGAAAGATGTCAAATTATTAACAAAGATATAAGCACATCTTATAAAAATAAGAACCAGCCAGGTGCTATACCAGTAGAAAAAACATAACAACAAATCAGGGTGGAAATTGATGAAGTAGAGAGAAAAAGAATTAAAAAAAAAAAAAAGATTTGGTTCTTTTTAAATGATAAATGGGGTCCACAAGCCCTTATCCAAACTGATCAACAACACATATGGAAGAAATGAAAACTTCAAATTTGGTCAAATGAATACTAGGAGACATGCTAAATTTTCTTTCCTTAATATGATACCCAAACAATTTGATGTCTCTGAGGTTATGTTCAGTGGGTTTAACTATGCAAACAGCTATACTAACAAAAGTAATCAAACTATTAACACACAGTCCCCATCCAAATTCTAATTATACTCTTCATAGAACTGAAAATAACATTAAAATTCATATGCAAGTACAGACAGGCCAAATAGACAAAGAAATCCTAAGCACACAAATCAATGGTAATAGCATCACAATACTTAATCTCAAACTATACCAGAGCCATGTTGACAAAATTTATACATTACTTGCATGGAAACAGACATACAGGTCAATGGAAAAGAAACCATAGAAATAAAGCATGATGGCTATCACTGCCATTTTTTCCTTTTTTTTTGCTAAAGGTATCAAAAATATACATTGGAGAACTGACATCCCCTTCAAGAAATAGTGGTTGGAAAATTGGATATGCACTGTGGTGGTTTGAAAAGTTGTGGCTACCATAGAGTCATGTGTTTGAATGCTTGGCCCATACAGAGTGACACTAATAGGAGGTGTAGTCTTGTTGGAGTAGGTGTGGTCTTGTTGGAGGAAGTGTGTCACTATGAAGGCAGGCTTTGAGGTCTCTTATATGCTCAAGCTCCACCAAGTGTGGCACACAGTCTCCTTCTGCTGCCCATTGATCCAGATGTAGAACTCTCAGCTCCTTTTCCAGCACCTTGTCTGCCTGCATGCTGCCATGTCCTGCCATGATGACAGTACACTAAACCTCTGAAACTGTAAGCCAGTCCCAATTGAATGTTTTCCTTTATAAGAATTGCCATGGTCATGGTGTTATGGTGATATTTTGTTTGTGCTCTAACAAATAATCTTGCCTGGAATGTGGAGCTAGCCACTAGAGGCCAGGCAGCGGTGGCACACACCTTTAATCCCAGCACTTGAGAGAAGGAAACAGGAAGTGATATGGCTGGGCAAAGAGAGGGAGTGATAAGGCAAGGTGGAGACAGGAGCTCTGCCCTTTCAGTCTGAGGATTCCTAGAGGTAAGGAGTTTTTCTAGTGGCTGGCTGCTTTGCTTCTCTGATCTTTGAGCTTTCACCCTGATATCTGACTCCAGGTTTTTGTTTTTTTTTTTTTAAATTAAGGACAATTAGAATTCATTCTACATCTGGCACCCAAATGTTTGGCAAGAATTTCCACATAAAACTTGAGAAAGCTTAAATAAAGGAATCTAAACACAAAAATGGAGTCAAACACAGCTTCTTGGTGACCATCTTTTCTCCAGTAGCTTCTGTTTGCTGGCAGTGAGCAGAGGCATGGCTCCTTTAAGAGACATCTTTCTGATTCAGCATTAGTAGCAAAAACTGTGTGACTCTTTTAAGAGTCCCTGCTACCAAATACTTAAATGGAATTTATCAGCAGTGGGTAGCACACTACTCAGTGGCAGTATGGACCCAAAAACTTCTCAGAGTTGGAGCTATAAACATGGCCTTCATAGCTGGTGGTAAACGTGCCTCTGCCATGAGACTAGCTTCTCAAGGAACCAAATATTGGGGCAGAGTCAGCCACCAAAGCTACAGCTTTAGTCCTAGCCATGCCCTCTTAGCAGCTTAAATGCTCATATAGTCAGAAAAAAGGTAGAGATATACAGTAAAGACATATTCAAAAGAAACAAAAACAAAAAAGACCTCTAGGTGGGTTACAGTGTGTTTTAAAAATATACATAGGCTTGGGAGAGTAAAGAGAAGGTATAGACAGTCATAAAAAAGAGATAGATAGTTTTAAAATAATAAAGTCAAGTCCCTAAAAAGGGAGTAAATTAATATTTAAAAAAAGCCATATAAAGATGGAAAATACACAGAGAGTCTGGATATTGTATGTTATTACGTTGGATTTGAATTCTTTGACAGCTGAGGAAGGAGCAACAGCTGTTAAGAGTCATTTGATCATAAATGTTGCTGGATTAACCCAATCAATATATTCTGAAAATGTCTTGACTTCAAAATTTAAATCAAAAGATATGTTACTTTGGAGAAGAGTTTATGTTTTTATTTCCACAGTAAATGAGAGGCTGTGGATTCATTCTGTGTTAAGAAAAGTCAGATGTGATCAAGGAAGGCCTCCTGAAAAAAAACCAATGGGAACAAAAGGCCCAGATGATCCAATGTTTCAGAGCACCTGTGTTGCAGTTTTCTCTGAGTTCTGCATCCAGAAAGGCTTCAAGGCTTCTGGCTGAGATGATCCAGCCTCATAGACTACTCTAGTCATGACTTGACCATAATCCTAAATTTTCTCAAGATCCCTATAAGATTAATAGCACCCCCAATCACCAGGAAGTAACCTAGAAAACTATGCCCACATTCCCAAAAAAATGAATTATGGATGTTTGTCTTTGTTTAGAGGATTTGGTTACAAATTGTTATTGGTCATAGTCAATCTCTTTCTAAAAGAAGAAAGAGGGATATGGTATAGAAATGATGGGAGGAAAGGGTAGATTATTAAATCTACCTTAATCCAAAAAACAATTGTTAATCTTACATATTTTACATCAGTATGGATTTTAGTTTATTGATATAAATTTAAAGTTAATTTTATTATACTGTATGTACATTTCTACTCTTGTTTAGGGTATTATGTTTATGTAGCTCATTTAAAAATGTAATATATAATTACGAAATATAGATAAATAGTCATCTATAATAATAATATAGTAATAGCAAAACTGAGGATGCTGGGAAGAAGGAGGGTGGCATCAAGGATTCACCGGCCAGACACAGGAAGCAAGATGAGAACGTTGTGCTGAGAAAAGGTACCAAGCCATGGGGTTAAACAAAGGTAAGAATTATGGGTTAATTTAAGTGTAAGAGCCATTTAGTAATAAGCCTGAGCTACTGGCTGAGCATTTACAAGTAATATTAAGCCTCGGAGTCAATTATCTAAGTCAATTATTTAAGAAGCAGCTGCTGGGTATTTGGGAACAGGCAGGTGGGACAGAAACTTCTGCCTACAATTGGTGTCTCTTCATAGAAATAGAAACCCTAACTAAGACACCCACATGCAGAAGAACGAAAATAGATTTTTATCTCTCATCCTGTACAAAATCAAATCCAAGTGGCTCAAAACCTTAATGTAAGACCTGAAATTCAAACTGCTATAGGAAGGCATGAGGAAAAAACACTTCAAAATATAGGCATATTCAAAGACATCCTGAAAAGAACTCCAGTGGGTCAGGAAACACTTGCAAGAACTGACAAAATGGGATTGCATGAAATTTAAGTTTCTTTTTTCTTTTTTTTTCTTTCTTTTCTTTTTTTTTTTTTTTTTTTGGTTTTTC
>CABHPH010160036.1:0-62180 GCA_902168325.1 Peromyscus nudipes | reverse complement strand
TTTTTTTTTTTTTTTTTTTTTGGTTTTTCGAGACAGGGTTTCTCTATGTAGCTTTGCGCCTTTCCTGGAACTCACTTTATAAACCAGGCTGGCCTCGAACTCAGTGGCTAGGCTCAAAACCCAAAATTTAAGTCTCTATAGCCCAAAGAAAACAGTCCGTAGAATGAAAAGAGAGTATATAGAATGGGACCAGTTCTTTGTCAACTATAAATCTCATAGAGAATTAGTATCTAAAACTCTATGAAGAATTAAAAAAAATTAAACCTGAAAAGCACAAATTATCCAGTCAGTAAAAGAGCAAATAATTTAGGTAGACAGCTCTCAAAAGAAGAAACACAACTAGCAAAGAAATATGGGGAGAATGCTGATCATCCTTAAACGATCATGGATATACAAATTAAAACTACAATTAGATTCAATCTCACCCCAGTCAAAATCGGTGTAATCAAGAAAACAACAAAAGCTTGTGAAGGTATGTGGAAAAGAACACTTATATATTGCTTCTGGGAATGCAAAATTGTACAGTAACTATGGAAATTGGTGTCAATGTTCCTCATAAACCTAAAATTAGGATTACCATATGATCCAATTATAGCACTTCTGAATATATACCCAAAGGAATCTAAGTTGGCATGTCATAATGCTTATTTCAGCATTATTCATAAAAAACAAGATATGGAACCTATCCAGTTGCCTCATATGTAGGAGATATATATATATATATATATATATATATATATATATATATACATACACATATATATATGTATATACATGTACATATCCTAAAAATAGAAAAACAATTATGTGGTGGGAAGAAAGTATCTAAAAAGAAAGAAGAATAAGAGAGGGTAATGAGGGAATAAGACAATATATCCCACATTCTTGCCTATATGCTGATCTAGATTTAAATTCATTTTACTACATATTATATATATATATACATATACATATATATGTCATAAGTAAACATTATTTTCATGCCAACTAAAAATCAATAACAATAATGCTGGCTACTATTGAATTGGCACTAGAGACAAAAATTACTTGGTTAAATAAGACAAAAAATATGCTTCTTCCACTTGCATTAATTCAATAGTAAAGACATCTAGCATTTGGCCACACCAGGTTGGGACTCAGGTAGGCCATGTTCACTGTTTCTCATCCTCCGTTACAACATCTTCAGGCTTTAATCTGAGTCCTGTAGCAATCTGCTTGCAGGAGGTTCTTCCCCCCATCCCAACTCCATTCACTGGAGACTCTTCCTCTTGCTGCAGACCCAGCCCTTCCATCCTTGTATCTCCAGACTTATCCTTGGCCAACTGCAGCCTGCTCACCAGAGCCCCTCCTCCCACCACACCTCAACTCCCAAGGGAGTCCTCATGGTACAGACCCAGTCCCACTTGTGTATCTCCACACCTCTCTCAGCCTTTCTTCATAGCCCATCTCTATTCCTTTCTGCCACCCACCAAACTGCAGAAGCACTCTGACCAGGGAACTCAGGCCCACCACCACACTTGTCCAGAATTCTGAGAGGGCAAGTGATGAAAGAACAGAACACCCATCCAAAAAATTAAAGATCATATATCAACACCAAGAAACACCTCAAACATGAGAACTCCAGATGTCCAGACCCCAGCATAAAAACACAAACATAAGCAATCAAGACAATATACCTCCACCAGAAGCCATCAATCCTGCTATAGGAGGCCCCCCAAAATGCAATATAGCTGAAGCATGATAAAAGTATTTCAAAATAGTGATTATGAATCTGTTCAAGGACCTTCAAGAGGATATGAATAAATCTCTCAGTGAAGTCTGTGAAAACACAAAGAAACGGTTTAATGAAAAAATAAAAACGGTTCAAGACATGAAAGTAGAAATAGAATCTCTAAAACAAAAAAAAACTCAACATAAAATAAAACTGGAAATGAAAATTTAGAATGCCAAGCAAAAACTTTACAAAGAAAGTATAAAAGATAGAAGAAAGGATCTTAAGTGTTGAAGACAAGACAAAAGAAATTGATACCTCAGCTAAAGAAAATGTAATTTTTAAAAGTAATCCAGGAAATCTTGGATACTATGAAAATACCAAATCAATGAATAATAGGGACATTGGAAGGAAAAAAAAAACATAGATCAAAGGCACAGAAACTTATTTAAATAGAATCATAGAAGAAAATTTCCCCAACCTAAAGGAGTTGCCTATTAAGGCACAAGAAGCATTCAGAACACCAGTCAGGACAGAAAAAAAAATTCCCCATGACACATAATAATCAAAGCACTAAATGGACAGAAACAAAAAAAAAGAATTTAAAAAAGACATTGAAAGTTACAAGGGAAAAGGAAAATTAACATATAATGATATGATGTAACTGGGTGATGGTGGCACATGTCTTTAATCCCAGCACTCAGGAGGCAGAGGCAGGCAGATCTCTGTGAGTTCAAGGCCAGCCTGAGCTACAGAGTGTGTTCCAGGACAGGTGCCAAAACTACACAGAGAAACCCTGTCTCAAAAAACAAAAACAGCCAGGCTGTGTTGGCGCACGCCTTTAATCCCAGCACTTGGGAGGCAGAGGCAGGTGGATCTTTGTGAGTTCGAGGCCAGCCTGGTCTCCAAAGAGAGTTCCAGGAAAGGCACAAAACTACACAGAGAAACCCTGTCTGGAAAAAAACAAACAAACAAAAACAAAAATTATATAATGATATAAATACATCAGAATAACACCAGAATTCTTAGTGGAGAGTATGAAAAGGGGTCTGGACATATGTTCTATAAACTCTGAGCTATCACAGATGCCAGCCCAAGCTAGTACACTCTACAAAAAATTATCAACCAAAATCAGCTGAGAAAGAAAAATATTCCATAATAACACAAATTTTAAGCAGTATCTATCTATAGTACAGTTCAATAAAAGGGAAACTTAAGTCTGAAGAGGTGAAACATACCCAAGAAGACACAAGGAATTAAATAATCCCAGAACAGTAAATCAAGGGGCAGAAATATCCACATTATACCAACAAAGTAATAGAGATTAATAAACACTGCTCAATGATAACAGTCTATATGAATGGTCTCACTTCTCAAAAAAAAAAGACACAGACTAACAGCTTGTATTAGAAAGCAGGATCCATCTTTCTGCTGCATCCAAGAAACATACTTTAACATCAAATACAGCATCACCTCAAGGTAGAAGGATGGAAAAGGTATTCCAAGCAAATGGGCCTAGGAATTGTGTCAGCGTAGCCATCTTAATATCTGAACAAAAAAGACTTCAAACCAAAACTAATCAGAAGAGACAGGGAAGGACACTACATACTCATCAAGTTCACCAAGGGGACAGTGCAATTCTAAACATTTATGTGACAAACACAGGGGTATCCAAGTTTGTAAAAGAAACAGTACTAGAGCTAAAATCACATATGGACCCATATACAGTGATGGTGGAAGACCTCAATACCCCATTCTTGCCAATAGACTAGTCATCCAGACAAGCACTAAATAGAGAATGGTGAACCTAACTGACATCCTAAGTCAAAAGGACCTAACAGATATTTACAGAACGTTTCACACAAACACAAAAAAAAATACATTCTTCTAAGCACCTCTTAGAACTTTCTCCAAAATTGACCACATACTTGGACACAAAGCAAATCTAAACAAACACAAGAAAATTGAAATAACATCCATTATAGATATTCATGGAAATTGGACAACTCACTACTGAATTAAAAAAAGTGGATCAAGACAAAAATCAAATAGAAAATTAAAACCATTTTAGAATTCAATGAAAATAAAAATACAACAAACCCAAACCTATAGGACAAATGAAAAAGTTAGAGAAATCTCATACTAATAACTTAATAGCACACCTGGAAGCTCTAGAATAACAAGAAAAATAATACCACAAAAGAGTAGACAGCAAGAAATAATCTCAGGGAAAAAAACCAGCAGGACTGAAATTAACAAAACAGAAATAAACAAGAAAACTAAATAATACAAAGATCCAATGGAAAAAAAGAGTTGAGAAAAATTCTTTGAGAAAAATATTAAGATTGATAAAACCTTAGCCAAATTACCTAAAAGACAAAGAAAGAAGATCCAAATTAGTAAAATTAAGATGAAAAGGGAGACAGTACAACAGATACAAAAGAAAGTCAGAGAATGACAAGGACATACTTTAAAATCTGTATTCCACCAAACTGGAAATCCTAAAAGAAATGGATGAATTTCATAATATATATGACCTACCAAAGCCAAAACAAGATAAAATAAGCAACTTAAACAAACCCATAATCCCTAGTAAAATAGAAGCATTATTTAAAAGTCCCTAACCAAAAAAGGCCCAGGAACAGGTAGATTCAATGAAGAATTCTATGACATTTTCAAAGGGTAATTAATAATTCCAACACTCCTCAAATCATTCCACAAAGCAGAAACTAAAGGAACATTTTCTAATCTTTTTTTATAAGGCAAAAATTACCCTGATACCTAAGTCACACAAAGACCCAACAAAGAAAGAAAAAATATAAACCAATAACCCTTGTGAACACAGATGCAAAAATTCTCAATAAAATACTTGCAAACCAAATCCAAGAACACATTAAACATATCATCTACCACAATGAAGTTAGATTCATCCGAGAGATAAAAGCAATAAAAGCAATCTACCACACAGCCACATAAAAAAGACTGAAAGTTAAAGGCCACATGGACATCCCATAAGATGTGAAAAAGAGGCCTTTGACAAAATCCAGCATCCCTTCATAACAGAAGTCCTGGAGGAACATATCCTAACACAATAAATATGATTCATAGCAAGCCCACAGCCAACAGTAACACAGTAATTGGAAAGAAACACAATGTATTTCCACTAAAATCAGGAACAAGACAAGGATGTCCACTCTCCGTATCTGTTCAATAGAGTGTGTGAAGTCATAGCTAGAACAATAAGACAACCGAAGGAGATGCAAACAGGAAAAGAAGAAGTCAAAGTATTTTCCTTTGAAGATAATATGATTTTACAAATAAAGGGCCCTAAAACCTCCACCAGGAAACTTCTAGAGCTGATGAACACTTTCAGTCTGGTATCAGGATGCAAAATTAACACAGAGAAATCAATAGTCTTCCTACATACAAATGACAGACAGAGAAAGAAATCAGGGAAACAATAACGTTCACAATAGCCACAAAAAAAAATATCCTGGGATAACTCTAACCAAGCAGATAAAAGATTTGTATAATAAAAACTTTAAAACACTAAAGAAAGAAATTGAAGTAGACATTAGAAGATGGAAAGATCTTCTGTGTTCATGGGTCAGTAGGATTAATACAGTAAAAATGGCCACCCTACACAAAGCAATCTACTGACTCAATGCAATCCCCACCAAAATTTCAATGTAACTCTTCATAGATTTTGAGAGGATAATCTTCACCTTCATATGGAAATACAAAAAAACAGGATAGATAAAACAATCTGCACAATAAAAGAACTGCTGGATGTACTATCATCAATGATCTCAAAATGTACTACAGAGCTATAGCAATAAAAGCAGCCTGGTATTAACATTAAGCCAGGCATATTGATTAATGGGACTCAAACTGAAGACTAAAATAGTATAAGTCCATGCACTTATGGACATCTGACTTTTGATGAAGAAACCAAAATTACACACCAAGAGAAAGACAGCACCTTCAACAAATGATGCTGGTCAAACTAGATGACTACATGTAGAAAAATGCAAATAGATCCATATTTATCACCCTGCACAAAACATACATCCAAATTGATCGAGGACCTCAACACAAGACCAAATACCCTGAATCTAATAGGAGACAAAATGGGAAATAGTCTTGTACTCATTGGCCTAGAAAAAGTCTTTCTGAACAGGATACCAATAGCATAGGCACTCGGAGCAACAATGAATTAGTGAGACCTCATGAAACTGAAAAGCTTCTATGGCGAAGGACACCATCATTTGGAAAATTCAGCAGGCTACAGAATGGGAAAAGATCTTTACCAATTACACATCTGAGTGTTAGCATCTAAAGTGCATAATGGACTAAAAGACAAAACCCTGAAGATCAAGAAGACAAATAACCCAATTTTAAAAATGTCCATAACTAAGTTAGAGAGTTCTGAAAAGATGAAATACAGATAGGTGATAAACACTTAGAGAAATGTTTTTTTCTAGCCATCAATGAAATACAAATCAAAATTATATTCAGATTTTATCTTAACACTATTCAAAATTGCTAAGAACAATAAAACCAATGATAGCACATGCTGGCAAAAATGTGGGGAAGGAGGAACACTTATGTATTGATGGTAAGAGTACAAAATGGTACAGCTACTATGGAAATCACTGTGGTGGTTCCTCGGGAAGCTGGGACTAGTTCTACTTCAAGATCTAGCTATATCACTCTTGAGCAAAAACCTAAAGTTTTCTACATTCTATTAGATATTCACTCATCCATGCTCATGGATGCTCTATTAATAATAGCTGGAAATTGGAAACATCTTACATGTCCAACAACTGACTAATAGATCATGAAAATGTGGCACATTTCCACAATGGAATATTATTCAGCTGTTACAAAAAATGGAATTATGAAATTTGCAGGTAAGAATTTGCAAGAAAAAAAATCATCCTGAGTTGAGTAATCCAAACCCCAAAAGATTGATATTGTGTTTTCTCTTTTGTAGTGGATGTTACCTTTTATACCTTAGGTAAATATGCCTCAACCTTGGTAACCACAGAGGTTAGGTATAGAGTAAGGCATTGGGAGAAGGGAAAGATCACCCAAGGAAACATTAATAGAATATATTGTTACCTAGAGACAGGGAGACTGGAATAGGAGAAATAAACAGGGAAGAGGATAAAGATAAGGGTGAGGGAGGAAATATAGAAAGGGACAACTACACTAAGGACCATTTGAGGAGCCACCTGGAAATCTGCTACCATAGAATCTTCCTATGTAATTAAATTAATATAATTGGAGCCAACCAACAATGGGAGAGACAATGTCCCAGTTAGACATCTTATGCTACCAAGTAAGCATTCCATTACCAGGAATGGGTTGCATCATATTGAGTCGCTGGCCAAAGATGCCCCATGGGAACCCCCAACTCTCACAGGCTATTGTGAAGGCTATTGTTTGCTCTCCACAAACTGATTGTAAGACCCCATTGCTAGAGATAACATATATGTATCTCCTCCAGCACAGAGGTATGAAGCTGGTGCCTAACTAGAGGCTTCACCACCACTGACTAATGTCTGTGGCACTGAAAAGTACTGTGCATGCTTCAGGTGCATGATCATCCACCTAGCTACAAACCCAATGATATAACAGTGACCTGCCTGTGAGATATGCAGGTGCAATAGCGAACCAAATGTTGGAGGAGTAGTCAACCAGTCTGTGGTTGGATTTAAGGTGTGCTCCATGAGATAGCACCAATGCCTGCCACAGTGAGGGTGGCCAACAACCCGACATTGGATAGGTCATAAGCCTAGGGGGGAAACCAAATACAATTATTGTTGTGCTAAAGGGAAATAGGAAAACAAAAAGATTCCTAAGGAAATTCCACTTCACCCATAAATCAGTGCTTCACTCAGTCCTCCTGAGAGAAGCTTCCTCTTGTAAGTAGATGGGAACTAACACAGAGGCATAACGGAACAATGCACATAAAATGAGAGACTTTCAAACACTCAGTCCTAAATGGGATGTCTTCATCAAACCCTTCAGAGCTCAGGGAACTATGCAGAAGAGGTGGCAGAAAGACTGTAAGAACCAGCAGTGATGGATGATACCAAGGAACATAGGGTCTTCCAGCCACAACAGGACTGATACACATAGGAACTTACAGAGACTGTGACAGACTGTTCAGGCCTTGCAAAGACTCAATCCAGATGAGGCACCAGCACTGAGAGGGGGAAGTACACACAGGCTCCCACTCCTTACCCAGAAGCTATCTGTAATAGATGTCCACTGGCAAAGGAAAAATAAGCTTTCCCCAGTGGAGTCTCAGTGGCTATATTAACCACAGTGAAGGGGAGGGCCCGTGCCCAGGTTAGTTGGCCAACACACAAAGAACCCAGTACTATTTTCATAGACATTTTGTCTCATTTTGCTTTCCTTGAGCATTTTTGTTTTCTTTGTCTTTAGCATGTATATTTATTTTCCATCTTTGTGGGCGTGTGTGTGTGTGTGTGTGTGTGTGTGTGTGTGTGTGTGTGTGTTTATTGCTTTTTGAATTTCTGTTTGAATTTTAGGAATGAACAATAGGGCTTGGAGTTTGGTGTAGGGGGAGGTGGGGAGGATCTGGGAAGAGTTAGGAAAGAGAAAAGTATGATCAGCATATATTGTATGAAAAAATTTTTAATTAAAAAATAAAAATAAAAACATTAAGATTTCTTTAAAAAGAAATAAAGCAAATGTAAAATTTCCTGTCATATAATCTGATGATGAAAATTAAATTCATGTGATAAGAAAGTGAATTTCTTCAGGCAGGATCAGGAAAAATCTGTAGCAACTAATAGAAAGGTGTATGTAGCCACAGAAATATCAGCAATTTTACTGACTTTCTTCTTTTCCCAGAGAATGGGAAGCAAGATCATATGGAAATGAACACTAAAAGATGGTGGGAGATTCATTCATTGGGTTGATCTGGGAACTGGAGTGCACTGACAAGAATGGGGTTTAGATTTTCTTGGACTTTTGTCAAAATGAATTTTAAGAACTCTCAGAATGACTCTTTACCTTTGTCTAGCCAGCCAAAGTGCTGAATTTGTGCTTACAAAGAAATCTTTAAATAAACAGCTCCCTAATTATCATGACAAAAATTACCATCTCCACAAAGTGAGAAACTCCTGGAAGACTCTCAAGGGGAAGACAAATGGCCATTGCCTTGTATTGAACTAAAAGAGATAAGCTTGTTCTTGTTTTGTTTTTCATTCCTTTGTTCAATGCAAGGTTTAATCCTGTAACCCAAATTGGACTTGAACTTGTGGTCCTTCTACAGTTTAGCTTGGCTAAAGTGGAGATTCCTTATGTAGTACCATTGAACTTAGCCTCCAAATGTACTGATTTTGAATGTCTTTAAAATTATCTCTATATAGCTTATATACACAATAATTCCATATATCTGATTAGATTTCAAGGTTCATTTAAAATGTATGTTCATATAAAACTGAGTACTTCTGTATATCTGTGAAAGCCCATCTGCTGCCCGTACAAGCTAGGATGTGCTCTGGAACACAAAGTCTTCTATTTTCCTTGTTGGATCACACACCTCCCGCCTTGTCTTGCTTTCAATTGAATGAGTCTAGAATCAAGATGTACCTAATAATCAAAATTCTAACAAACAACGCCAGTAAGAGAAGTCAGTTATCAAATCATTATCATTTCTCACAAGACTGCTGCATGTGGCCAGTTCTTCAAGACTAGATATTGACAGTTTCAAAATCAGAGAGAACATACTTGTGAGTGAATTATCACTATCAACTTGAATGGGAAATTGTTAAAACCAGTCAAGAGGCACTGGTCCAAGGGTCATATTTTCTATTTTTTCCAAATATTATAGTTATCTTTAAATGCAATAAAGTTGGAATAAGAGAAGTTGGGGACTTATGTCAGGACCAGCCTGCAGGATCTACCTAAGTGAAGTTTAACTGTTTTTAGCAAATGTAATGAGAGGATACTAAAGGGTGGAAACAGGAGAACCTTATGATCCACCCCATATGTTTAAGATCCTGCTGGAACTTCTGAGTTGTGTGAATTTATATGGTCTAAATGGATCCACATCCGCTCTTCATGAGGGAACCGTGGTGATGCGGGTGACAGATGCTGTTAGCTTTTACTGGGGTGGCAGGCATGAGTGAATATAGAGGGAGTGGGGCTCAGTATGCATTATCTGGAGTTAGAATACCATGTATGTGGTGCTTGGCTATGTATGAGAGCTCTGGCACAGGTAGATGTTTACAATACTCTTTATAGTTTGGTTAATTAGGCAGATGAGACAGTCATTAATTGAGAACACCTAGGGAAGATTCAGGTGTGTGCAGGATTTTAGCCTAGGAAACATTACCTTTAAAAATGTAAGAGAGCCGGGCGGTGGTGGCACATGCCTTTAATCCCAGCACTCGGGAGGCAGAGCCAGGCGGATCTCTGTGAGTTCGAGGCCAGCCTGGGCTACCAAGTGAGCTCCAGGAAAGGCGTAAAGCTACACAGAGAAACCCTGTTTCGAAAAACCAAAAAAAAAATGTAAGAGATACAGAGTACCAATAAGATATATGACTGGAGCTCAGGGAAGAGGTCATGGCAGTAGAAACAAATTTGAAAGCTATGTGCAAATATACAGTACTGAAAACCAAGGCAATGGATAGATGAGGTCATTATGACAGAGAAGACTAAGCAGAAATGCTCAGGTCACACAAGTATCAAAATTATGTGGGGAAGATTTCTAAACTACAAATTCTTAATGGTCAACTTAAATATGCAATTCGGCTTGAGAGATACCAGTACCTAAAGGAAAAAAGTACAAGAACAAGGCTTTAGGAAATGCCAGTAAGAGGATCTTAAGGCAATAAAAGGCAGCAAGAAGATTCCAGAGGACCAAACCGTAGAAGAAAATAGCTAAACACAATTGCACAGAAACCAATACAGTAGAAAAACCATCTCTCTCTCTCTTAAGGGATGAAGGGGCAGGAGAGCTGGTGACTTCCATCCTCTTAACCAGAAATCTATCCAAAGCTTGTCACTGTGGCCCAGCCACACTGAAAGCCAGTTTAGAGGCATTAATTTCAAATGTATCAATAAACTTCATATCCTAACAATGTTGTAAGTGGTAGGGCTGCTAGAGAGAACCACTGAGACTGCATATTACACATACCATACATGCTCACATACATATACATCAAAAGAGACTGAATCTGAAGGTTCCTTGTCGCTACATGATAGTAAATAAAGGTATCCAGTACTTGCAAATATAAATGAAATAAGGCGTGTTATATGCTTTTGTTCCACTAATGATGACATCTATCCTCAGAGTCTTTGTTCACAATCTTCACTGCTTTGGAAACGACTTTCCCAGCACTGGAAGGTTTGTGCCATACATTACTGAACTGATCTAAGAGTCTTCTCCATTTCCCCAACCACACAGTGAGGGCAGGTTCCAAGATGCAGTCTTGCTCTTAGAGCCCATATTTCCTGGAATGATCTGTTCTACCATGGAGGTACTCAGTAAACAAAAGCTATTGCTAGTGCATTATGCTTCATTGCTTCTACTTTTTACTGAATATTTTAGTCTTATCTACAACATGGCAGTGAGCAAGAACCAAGTCTTGATGGCTAATGTTAATTGTCAATTTGACAGAATTTAGAATGGCATGGGAGACAAGCCTCTGAGCATGCCCATGGGGTATTATCTATTCCCCAGCTAGAAGCCTGGACTGTATAAATGGAAAATAGAGAAGTTGACAGTAGTAGCATTCATCCCTCTCTCTTCCTGATTGTGATGCAATGTGGTCAACTGCTTTAAGCTTCTGCCTCTTTGAGTTCCCTAGCATGATGTACCACACCCTAAAACTATTATCCGGAATAAGCCCTTTCTCCTTGAAGTTGCTTTTGTGAAGGTATGGCGTCATAGCAATGGGAAAAGAAAGCTAAGACAGAAATTGATTCCAGAAGTGAGATGACCACTATGATAAACTTGACTATGTGTTTCCTGGAGTCTTGTAACTGTTCTATGGTGGGAAAGTGAAAGAGTTTGCTACTTTGTGCCAGAAAAAGATCCAAGCACTTTGATGCAGAGCTTACTGGTCTATTCTGGTGCAAGCTTGGAAGACAGTGATGCTAAGAGAAATGCACACAGTGGAAGTCTAACTCATAAATTTTCAGAGAGAAAAAAGTCTCTATCAGAAACTAGATTGGGGCTACTCTTTTGATATTTTGGTTTTACTGTATTCTTCTGAATCACTCAGTACTTGAGTGGAATTGAACTTAAGGACAATCAACTAATTTTCTAGATGGAAGAAAGATGTGTGAACAAGTATAGAGTTTCAGACAAGTCAAGGCAATAGAAAAAATAGAAAAAGTGACTTGAAGGTAAGACCCCACGCATGAGAGTCACCTAACTTGTAAAGATGCAATAAAGCCAAAAGTGTTTCTTCCTCCTCAAAAGCAACTGCCTAGGCAAGTGTCTCACAGGGTTAGGATACAGAGCAGATGCATCTGTGGTCCAGATGTGACAAGGATCCATCTCAAGCTGGCAGCATCCCAAGTTTGTCAGCATTATCCACGTGGTACTAGTTTGAAGACATGAAATAAACAAGATTGAGGAAGTTAGAGAGAACAGATAAGGCCAGGTGATACGTTGTAGGGTCTAAGTGTCTGCAACAATGGCACCAGTGGCCATTTTAGGAAGCTGTGAAGATGAAGCTTAAGCTGCTATGGAGACTACAGGATACTGGAGGTGCTCAGACTATGGAACATCTACTGAAGATAGCTGAAGGCATGGGATGGAGCTGTCCCAAGAGATTGTTTGTGTTACTGAGGGCAGCAGAGCTGGAGCACTGAGGCTCCCTAAGACTTTGGAACTCAGCCAATTTCCATATGAGCCCCCAGATGTCAGACATGGAGCTGAAGGATTTGGTGTCTATGATGCTGAATTTTTCCCAGTCATACCTTGTTATGTTATGGATCTTTGTTTTAGTATAAGAACATTTATTCTGTGTTATTCATTATTAGTTGGAAGTGTATAGCTTGTTTTTGACTTTGTAAGAGGTTATATAGGCTTTCTTTATAGGTTTTCTTTTGAGACCAAGTCTCACCAGGTAGCCTTGCCTAAAACATGGTATTTAGTTCAGGCCAGTCTAGAACTCACAGAGATCCTCACCTGCCTCTGTTTACCAAGTGCTGGGATTAAAGGCATGTGCTACCATGCCCAGCCTAAGATTTTAAACCTTCAACGTGTTAGAAATGTTACTGAATATAGGAATTGAAATATTGGACCAAATGGATTTTATATTATTGTAAAATGGCTGCGAGCCTATGCAAACAAAAGATAGAAGATTATGTCTTAAATGTGATGTGTTTTGGGTATCAGATTGACAAGGGTAGAGTTGTGATGGCTAAATGTTGATTGTCAACTTGTCAGACTTCAGAATCACACAGGAGATGGGCCTTTGTGCATTCTTTTTAAACATTATCTTGATTCCAGGAATTACATGGAAAGAACCACCTACTGTTGGTGGCGTATTCCCTGGCTGAGGTCCTTGACTGTTACTTGCAGAGAAAGGGCACTGAGCAGTAGCAGCACGTGCTACACTCTGTTCCCGATTGTAGAAGCCATGTGACCAGCTGCTTCAAACTCCTACCATCATGGATTCCACTCCCTGATGAACTCTACCCTTGAATTCCAAGCCAGAATAAGCTTTTCCCCCTTAGAAACTATGACATCTGGTCTCCCAAAGATGCCCCCTTCCTAACCCACTGGATCTTGTGAAAGTGCTACTATGCAGGGTGAAAAGGATCTTGCAGGTGATGAAATAATGGCTCTCAATGAAGGTGTTACCCAGCATCATTCAGGAGGCCCATAGAAATCACAATGCTCATCATGGGAAGGCAGGAGTGTCAGAGTTTGCTCTGAAGATGTCAGTGCACTGCGAGCCTTCTATACAAAGGAACGGGCCAAAAACCCATGAATAAAGCAGACACTAGAAGTTGGAAAGGGAGTCTTTCCCAGAGCTTCCAGGAGTTTGTAGTGGGTAGCCATTCTTGTTTGATATTGTTTGCATTGATTGTAGTTCCATCTTATCTAGGTCATTAGCCCTCATTACTCCTGGACAATATTTGATAACCATTCCTTTGTATATAGTCTTGTATTAGGTTAGAACCTTCTTATTTAGACAAAAAGGGGGAGACGTGGTGGGTAGCCATTCCAGCTTTGGTCTGGAAGTTCCAACCCCCATTGAGGCTTCGGCAACTATCACGCCTACAAGGCGTGGCCAAGGGAGGGCCCTGAAGACCCAGGATGGGGACGCTCCGCGCTCTCTTGTTGCCTAGACCTTGACGATAGAGGTAGATCAAGGGGAGTTCTCCAGAGAACACCGCCTGACTGCGCTGTGTCTTTTCCAGAACCCGCCACCTATCCCTTCATTTGTAAGTTACCTACTAAATAAATCTTCCTTTTAACTATGTGGAGTGGCCTTAATAATTTCACCAATAGGAGTTGGCCTTGCTAACAGTTGATTTAATCCCCAAAAGACTTTTGACCTAGCACAATATAACATCATATTCTGAATTGTCTTAAGCCACTATATTTGTATTTATTTATGTTACATTTTTATTTATTTATGTTACAGTAGCAACAGAAACATAATATGACTACAACTTGGATATAAATTGTGTATCATCAACTACCTTTTCACAGAATAATCTCTGCCTGAGTCTATCATCTTTTCTTATCTTATAAGAAATGGCACCTGCTTTGGAATAGGCTGGAGAAGTTCACAACTGTGCCTAGCCAGTCCATCTTGAAGTGGTTGTGTTCAGTTATTTATTTTGGGAGATAGTCCTCCAGTGTAAGAATAGAGTGCTATAAAGTAGGATGTGAGAAAAAGAGGCAATGTTCAGCATAATGAGTTTAGTGTCAGTATTAGTAAGGGCAAGAGAAATGTCAGAACTGCAGCTGGATGGAAATCACACTTCTAGATGCTCAGCAGAACAACAGGGAATGTGTAGGTCTTCTCCAAAGTCAACTTCAACAAACCCTCGGTTTGCTCTGAAGGAGTGCACTCATTCTACACTGGGTCCTGTGACAGGTAAGGAATGAAAGGTGTCACTGCCAGCAGGTCAAGGGTCTCATACTTTTTGAGCAAATATGCACTTTTGAATGAAATGATAACATAAAGTATAGGCAACCTGTCTTAGTAGTTTAAGAATGGTTAGATTAACATGGGGGTCCTTATTCAAGTACCCATTCAAGTACCCCAGAAACACAAACACAATCAAGTATTTTTATGCATGTACATGTCCACTTTGCAGCTATATAATCTGTAGCAGCCCTGAGATGCTCTAAAAACCACATAACCCAAGAGAAGGGCTGCAACACCATTATATTTTATTTAAGAAGTTTCTACACAGACAGTGCTCTGCACAGAAAGCTGTGAACTGTTCTATTTCTAGTCTAGCTAGCCTCATGACTCAGATGAAGCCTCCAGCCAAATAATCATGCCAGACACTTGCTTGGTCTCTCAGGACAGCTGGTAACACGGGTGTGAGCATGAGTGAGCTCCTGGGGAGGCCTGACAATTTACCTCCATTGCAGTCATGAATTTGGCTGTCTGGCCTTTGTTTCTGTTCTAAGTACAACAACTTTAATAAAAAAAAAAAAAGTTCGGAAGATAATTCTCTCCCTACATTTGTTGGGAGGATTATGGTTCTAGTTGATAGGTAAGCCTACCATGTGAATGATTACATATCATTTTGGGAGCTGGACTGTATTCACGCTGAAATTCAAATTATGGATAAGAATCGTTTCACATTGGGAAAATACATTTCTTTTAAAACTATAAATTATTACTGGCATAGCAGGTATCATATCTTACACCTCTTTTTTAAGCTGAAAAACATATTTAAAACTAGATTGAAGCAAAAATAGGTGTGATTTGGTTCAATAATCAAACAGAAGATATGGTACAGGGATATAAAGCTATCTATGCTGCAGATGACAATGCTTCATCTCATCATCCAATCAACATGGTATCTGTTAAGACAGGAGTTGGCAGGTGATAGACTATAGGCCAAATAGGGTCCTGCTGCCATCTGTTCTTGTTTATAGTACAAGCTAAAAGTGGCTCTAACAAAAAGTATATTTTATTGCATGTGAGTATACTGTGGGACCCAATTGGAGGATCATCCATCCCTCTGGATATTGCCTGTGGGGACACTGAATGCATGGTTTACCACAAGATCACAATTGAGGAATAGTCGCTCTCTGGCCCTTTACCAAAAATGTGCTGCCCCTGGGTTAGAATCTTGGGCTATAGAACCAGGACATCAGTGTCCTACACTGTGATCCCTTGTTATTTAAGCTCCCAGCACCAGCACCCTCTGCATCATGTACAATACAGGATGACTGCAAGGTACTAGAGAATGAGAAAGCATATAGCATGTGAAGGACAGCCATGGACTCCTGCTGAGGTAAACATCGTAAGTATTATAACAACTGTTGCTTATGATAATTGCCCTTACACTAATGCGTCTTCACCAGGTGTGACAATCTACCTACTTCAACTTTTTTGGACATCATAGTTGACACTAATTTATAGTTTCACCAGAAATAAAAATTATCTTCTCATGAATTGGTCATAATACTTTTAAAAAGTGTCTGTCTTCTTCCTAGATGAAGACAGTCATCAATTATTGTGACACCATAATGGCCATTAATTACAAAGTTTACAACTCAAAGAACAGTCTTTTTAAGGTCAGTATCATCTCCTATCCTCATGTTTCAAAAGTGTTTCCAGAAATGTGTCACAGCAAGAGACTTTGGCAAATGAGATAGATGACTTATTCTAGAGCTTGCCCCCCTCCTTGACACTTAAACTAGGACTCACAGAGGTCAAGTATAGATAGGCAACTATAAATTAAGTGAACACTCGCTGACTTATATTTGGACCTCTTTATGTTAGCATACCTAAAGTTTCTATGAATCAAAATATTTTCAACTTATCAGTCTTATCTAAGATCCAAAATAATTTCTAGTCATGTAAGTGGACAACTTACCATGACAATTTTCCTTGATCATAATGCCTTTATTTCATTTAGAAATACCACAAATACACCCAGTTAATGCATTAAATATGAAAAGGCTTGCTGAAGAGACTCAATTGATTAATGATTCAGGAGAACTTCCTAAAACATCTATTTGGAATTCATTTATAATTTACTTCACAGCTTAGCTTCAGTTCCCACGGGGCAAATATTTATCAAATATGACTCTCTTTTAAATCCCTCTTTCTACTTTTTCATAGACGAATATTCTTTGCCCCTGAATAGAGTCTAAACTTCCTCAAAGTATCCATCCATCTACTGTAGTTTAATGTGCATTTCCTGATAAGATGACAGTAATGGGCTTTTGGATAAGGCAGAGTGCAGTGTGCAGTCAAACAAAAGAATAATTACTAAACATAATGGCTGGCTATAAATTGAACAAGAAGCACCGAGTCCATCATAAATATTTATTAGAGAGTAACCATGGTAATTAATAAGTCCAGTCAACATAAGGGAGGAAATGGCACTTTAATATCCAATCATGGCAAGTAAAAACCTCACAACTGACCTCCTGGAGAGACACAGTTGTCTAAATGGATAGTCTTAGAATGAAAACCAGACAGCTGGCCAGAAAGGAAAGTGAACTGAAAAGACGTGGCCTTGAATCTGGCTGCTGACCATCCCATCCCTGAAGCAGTATCAACCTAAGGTCTCTGTCTCAATAGCTTATCCCTGCTCAGCTCAATGGCTCAACAGCTTAACCCTCAGCTCAGAGTTTAGCTCCAAGAAACCATGTTGAAGTTCCTTAAGCTCTCCTCACCAACTGCAGAGCAGAGACAAAAACTTCTTAAAAGAGTTGCTCTGAAGACACAATGGTGACAGTACACTGGAGAGCCTAGAGTCCAGAACCAAGTGCACATTCATCATTACAGGGCATTGCTCTGTTATTTCAGTTTCTATAACTCCTGCATTTTTCCACTGTATCCACTATGGTCCTTTCATATACTGCTATAATACCTAGATACCAGTGGAGTAACATTATCAAATTAATGGCAAAGTTAAGAGAGAGCCAGAACAAGAAGTCAAACCTAGATCAATTCGTGGCACTTCTCAGAACATTCTGTAGAATTAGATTCCCAATGGAGGATTAATGAGGAAGGGTTGAGAAGGGGGAAAGAGCTTACACATTTTCAACTGATCATCAGAACCCCAAGGTACAATCAATGCTACCCCTCTTCCACGTCTCCTTTCATAAGGATATTGTCTACTATGGGCCGGTAATTAAAAATTATTAGAAAGACACTGACTTTGTAGGAGGAAAAAAAATCACAGAATGATGTGATCATCATATCAATTGAGGAATGTAGGAATTACTGAGATAAAAAACAAAAAGCTTCAAATGTTTTCTCACCTGCCAAAGACCTTCAGCCTCTGTACACAAAAATTCAGAGAAAAAACCCAGCCCTCATTTTAGTACCTTGCCTTCTGGAGGGATATTAAGGAATGGATTTTGAGTTAATATTTTTGACCCTTGTGTCTTGTTAAAAAATGGTCAGCTCAAATATCTACCCTGTACCTCACAGGGCCTGACAAATATTTACCCATCAGTATGACTGGCAGAAAAGAGGTAGAGAGTAGAGGGTACAGACAAGCTCTGCCAAAAGACAGGCAGCAAGAAAGAGGCTAAGGCTGTGTGTGAGGCCTCAAGACACTTAAATATATTCCAACATTGGTACATTTTGATAGACTACATGCTATACAAGGTACTCACTTGGATAAACATATTTTAATTGAACTCTAAAATCCTAAAGGCCTTCATTTATGCCCAACTCCATAGAGATAACAATTATGGCTTTAATACTTCCATGGGTACTAAGTATTCTTCAATTCCTTTTCCTCCAATAAGGACAAACAATTTCCATGAATGAAAAAGAATGAGGAGAAAAATGAAATGTTGTTTTGCAATGATCTGCTAAATGCTAAATGCCCAAAAGATTTTAAAAGCTCGATGCTGAGATAGCAAATGAGAAATACAATAAATTCACTCGAAGAGATAAAGCTTTTCAAATTATATTTTAAGATAATATATAGGCTAATTCAATTTTTCCACATAATGAGGCAGCCAAAATAATCAAGTGCAAACCAGAATACATTTCTTAGAAGTATCAATAAAAGAGTCCTTTAATAAAAACCTAGATCATTTTTGTATGTTATTAAAACTGAAATGCAATAAATTTAAAGCGAAAGCTAATAACTGAACACGACAGTTATAACTGAGATACTATGGCAGAGCCGACCTGAGAAGCAGTGTATTTCCACATGGAGTGCCAAGAAGTAAACAATGGTAAGCCCAAAGAAGGCCTGAATGCTGCACTTAAAATGAAATTTAAGATGCATGTTGATAACAAGGTATTACGGGAGATAACAGCTACTTGGTTCCTGAACACACGTGTTATTTTGTCAGACAAGTAAAGATCCCCCCCCGTGTGTGCTTCCAATGATATCTGGTGAGGCACTACACTTGTCTCTGAATTTCACCAGACTCATGTACCTGTAACAGCACAAAATGATTATTCAAATTAAAGATGAAGCAAATGAAATAAAATTTCCTTTAAATTGTATCAACTGACATCAAACAAATACATTTTTTGATAGAATGCCCATAAAAAGCAGTTTATTTCACTGGTTTTATTACTACAAAAACAAACAGTTCTTGGATGCAAAATTGTTTTTAACTGTTATTCCTTACAAGATATCACAAAGGCAAGCTGACAAATGCTTTCTGCTCTCTATATAAAAAGGATCAAATGATTTCATCTTAGGGAAATTTCATTTTCCCCATTTCATTTTCTTAAAATGTGTGTCTTCAACAAGGACAATACAGAAATCTGTTCATCAAGTCTTTAATTCAGCCCTAACTTTTGGCTACAGTGGCCAAAACACATTTTGTTTTTTTAAAGCAAAAGCAGAAAACAAAGACTCATAGAAATTATGACAATAATTTCAAGAAAAATTTGGTAATGCTAACAATAAGAAGACAAAATCTTTTTTTTTTTTAAGGGAGAACTGGCAGAATATCCAAGAAATGTCTTAGTCTTTCTTAGTGATGGTCCTGCCCAACTCAGAGATTGCATACAAATACACAAAGACATGGGAAGAGAAAAGAAGGCAGGTAGAGGTTTGTTGTGAAATAATCTTTTTGTATACTGTGAAGATTTGTCACTCTGATTGGTTTAATAAAAAGCTGAACAGCCAATAGCTAGTCAGGATTTCTGGGCAGAGAGGACCCTGGGAAGAAGAAAGGCAGAGTCGCCAGCCTGATGGATAGGAAGCAACAAGGGCAGTAGAGAGTAAAGGTAACCGAGCCATGTAAAAGAATGTAGATTTAAAGATATGGGTTCATTTAAGTTACAAGAGCTAGGTAGAAAGAAGCCTAAGCTATTGTCTGAGCTTTCATAATAATAAGTCTCCATTACTGGGGACCTGATGGTCCATACGAAAAAGTCTGACTACAAATAGCATTCAATATGGGGGACATGTATTTCCATTTAAGACCTAAGAAAGCTTTAAAAAAGGTTCCAAACACACTGCTACACAGCCAAATGTGGCTTCCTATAGTCCCATAGTCTCTCCTATGGGCCACGGTTACAGAGAAGCATCTCCTGGCTCTTGCTTGCAACCTTAAGCCACCAGTGTGCCATGAGCTAAGCTTGGCAGTGGTTTAAAGTTTTGTTTATACAGACAGAAAAGGATACAGATGCACAGTAAAGCAGGCTCAGATGAAAAAAAAACCCTCTAAACAGGCTACAATGTAAAAGGCTTAGGGGGGGAAATGTATAGACAGTCATAACAAAATAAATAGTTTAAAAATAATAAAGTTTTAAAGAGAGAAGTAAAATAATAATTAAAAAAAAGAATAAGCCATATAAGGATGGGAAATATTATATCACAGGGAGTTTGGACTTTATATGGTGCTTTGTTAATTTTGAATTTTTTGAATACTAGTGAACAGACAGCAGCTGCTGAGAGACATTGGATTGTGGAAGGGACTCTATAATTAAACCAACCTATACACTTTAGGAATGCCTTAACTTCAAAATGGGAGTCAAAAAATATACTTTGGTAAAGAGGTTATGCTTCTGTTTCCACAGGAAATGAAAGGCTGTGGATTCCTTCCAGATTAATAGAGATCAGATTTGACTGGCGAAAGACCTCCTGATTATCTTGGCTATAGACATGGGGGAGGAAGTCAAGAAAGACTACAGGGTAGGTGTGTTAGCTGACCCCTCTGCATGAGAACAGCTCAGAGATAAGATGAGACTTGATAAATCATGTTGGCTATAGAGTCCACATGACTTATTATTACATGTCATCCTTTCATATGACATGGATAGAGATTTAAATTATAGTTTGGTTATGCAGTTCAAATGGACCTATAGTTGATAGATGCCTTTTACCTCCTCAAACATAGAATAAAAAATCATCTTTAACTGACTTGTACATACAGGACATTCCATACTTGTGTTAATGCAGATATATATGTTACCTTTGAAAGCTTATGTGTTTTCAGAGCAAGGTGACCAGACACCAATAAAAACAGGTGGCCCAGGTGATCTAGCCTCTCAGAGGGCCTCTGTTACAATTTCCTCAGAGTTCTGCATCCAGAACAGGTTCACGGCTACTGGCTGAGATGGTCCAGCTTCACAGACTATTCTAGCCAGGACTTGACCATTATCCAAATTTTCTCAAGGTCCCCCAAAGATTCCAGAACTCTTAGACAACAGGAAGCAGTCTAGAGAACACAATGCCCACATTCACAAGAGATTGGGTCAGTGGTTTTTGGTCTTTTGGTGGGTTATGGATGTTTGTCATCATTTAGGGTGGTTGGTTACAAATTGTTATGAGTTATGGTCAAGGACAAAGCTAAATAAAGAAGATTAGATTCAAGGATCTCTTTCTAAAAGGGAAAAATGGGACATATAGCACAGAAATGATGGGATAAAAGAGTGGATTGTTGAGTCTACTTTTGAATAATCACTAGTCTCAAATATTTTACATTGGTATGGATTTTTGTATATTGATACAATTTAAGGTTATTTTTGTCATACTGTATGTATGTTTCTACTCTTCTTTAAGGTATTGTACCTATTCAGCTCATTTGAAAATGTCAAGTTTTACTCCTTGAAAGCTATTTAGGATAATAAAAAATGCAGGTTAATAGTCATCTATAACAATCAAACTTATAGTCATGTTAGGTATGTTTTCAATGTCATACAGAGTTTATTTTAGATAGATAGGTGATCTTCAAACACTTCAAAGACCTACAGAATATGGCATTTAAAATATTATAATAACATTAAGGCTTTTCACGACAGCAAGATGTCTGCCTCTGGCAGCACCAATTTCCTTCAAAAAAGGATGCTGGGCATCAAAGAACCTCCAATTGGATTTTACTTTCTTTGTAGCAAAAGCCAGCCATTTGAGCAAGAAACTGCCCTTGCTTTGACTGTTGACTGTATGCTGTCAAAACTGGACAAGGAGGACACAAAAGAGCAATGACCTAACTTTTCCAAGACAGGGTAGGACAACTTTTCAAAATTTTTCTGCTTCACAGAAATGTCTGACAGATATTCTAGGTCTACAGGCTGAAGATGGACTCCTCAATGTTGCAGAGGAACCTTTTTCCAGGCAACCAGATGTCTCTGTCATTTCTATAGTTTTGGAAGTTGCTTGCTCTGCATGTCCTGTTTACTCAGGTAATATTATATCCTTCTGGGTCTTTGATGGGGTTGAAAACTAGATAGTTATAGTTTTTCTTAGTTATGATAGAAGATAAATTAGTACAAAACTTTGGACTCCTCAAGACAGGATAGATAATGGAGTATTTTTTCTAAACTTGCCAAATACAAATGGAAAGGACATTGTGAATGTAATTCTTACTTAATAATTGTTCTTATTGTACACAGTTTCATTTGTTAAAGTTAATACCTTTCCTTTCTATTTAGACAATATCTGATAATTATTCTTATTGTATATAGCTTTACTATGTTGAGTTAAAACTTTTCCTTTTTATTTAGACAAAAGGGAGAGGTGTTGTGGAATAATCTTTTTGTATACTGTGAATATATGTCACTCTGATTGGTTTAATATAAAGCTGAACAGCCAATAGCAAAGCAAGATTTCTGGTCAGAGAGGAAACCTGGGAAGAAGAAAGGCAGAGTCACCAGCCTGATGGAGAGGAAGCAGCATAGGCAGTAGAGAGTAAAGGCAACCCAGCCAAGTAAAAGAATATAGATTAAAAGATATGGGTTAATTTAGGTTATAAGAGCTAGGTAGAAACAAGCATAAGCTATTGGCCAAGCTTTCATAATTAATAGTAAGTCTCCGTGTCATTATTGGGGAAGCAATGGTCCCAACGAAAAAGTCCAACTACAGAGGTTTGAAAGCAGCACCTTGTCGCTGGCCTCCTGCCTTGGGGAAACTATTAGTTTGCATCCTTGCAATAGCTGAGATCAGATTCATAATGGCTTTTCTCTGTGGAAAACTACTCTGCATTAGAATTAAAAACCGAGGAAGATAAAGGAGATGACAAGATGGGGGAAACAGAAGACATATGGGGGGGGGGATCGGTGTAATAAGTGAAGACGTACCTTTACTCTGTACTCATCAACATCTACAATGGTGGCGACACGAATTAACCGGGGGTTTCTTTTGTCCACAGCTTCCAGCTTCATGTTTGGCAAAAAGCCGTGTGGAGCCCTCTGCAGAATTACAGTGTAAGAAGTCAGTGAAAAGGCAGCAAGTGCAGTTCCAGCTGCACTGTCCGAGGACCACGGTTTTGGTGTAAACACACAGATCTTTAACAAAGCTGGAATTTAGTTTTAAGAGTGCATAGGACTTCATGCATATTTTCAAATCAGTGCTATAAAAACCTTTAAAGAGAAAGAAAAAAAATTGGCCATTTTAGAAACAGCTATAAAACATAAGAAAGATTCAGCTATGAATTTATCAATGATCATGTCACGGTTTGACAAGATTCTTACAACAGTTTCTGCATTAGTTTAGACTTTTTCTGAAATTAATATACAATAAGATTGTGTTTGCTATTCTCACTGCCCATTTAAAATATATAGCTTAAGAGGCAATTTTCTTATTTAGCAAGTCACTCAAAAAGCTAAACATGATGTTTTCTAAACTTAAACTTTAAGATAGTCAAAGAAAAGCTGCTTAAGTTCAACATCAATGCTCCCTTAAAATTTAACTATGATGTAATTTAAAGCCATATGCTATTCTTTCACAGTCTCACCTACAACATCAGGTTTATGTCTTAAAATATTTGGGAATCAAAAGTCCATAATGATAAAAATCAAACAATAAAGAAAATAGAATGCGAAATCCATTGGGTTCAGGAAGTAGTTGTCCTAAGCAAATTTAACTGTCAAAAGTGAAACTACTCCAACAGTTTTTATAGGTTGGCAGAAGGGCTTCGCTTCAAAAGCTATTTCACATGAAAAGTGTCCAGCTGACTTTATGTGAGAAAGTATATTGAGTTTCTCAAGTCTAGAAGTGGCAACAGGAAAATAAATCTCTATTAATGTGTCAGTAATAAACAGTTAAGCCATTCTCCAGTATCTGGTAAACCTCACCACATCTTTTATAGGAGAATATTTTCCTTTGAAAGCATTATTACACCTACTAAATGGACTATGCCAATATAATTGGGTCTCTGAAAAGACCTAATTTTCTCCCCATGATCACTGTCCTCCACAAGGAATGTAATTATCTAGGGTTGTAGATGCCAAATACACATATTTGAGCTGATCCAAAATCAGCTAGAACCTAGAAGTGTCCTGGTAGCTTAATATTTCCATCTTTTTATTTTCTTGAATCTTTCCTCTAGGAAAATTAAATGAAGATTTGGATAAAGTCAAGAGAGAAAAGGAAGCTACCACATATTAGGCATGCTATTAGGCATGCTTGCTTGCTGAAGTGTTAAAGCCCTGAAACTCCTGTAGCACTAGCCTCCCAGACATCTTTCTTCTGTGTGCCTCTCACCCTACATCCACCAGTAAACCCTTTCCTAGAAAAATAAAAGAGCATTTTCCTTCCAATCTCATCTAATCTCCAGAAAACATGCAGTAAATACAATTTAAATATCTAATATATAATGTTCTGATTAAAGATAAGCCTTTAATTCCAGTACTTGGGAAGCAGAGGCAGATGGAGCTCTGTGAGTTCGAGGCCAACCTGGTCTACATAAAGAGCTCCAGGACAGTCAGGGCTACATAGAAATACTATGTACTATGTCATAAAATCAAAAACAAACAAAAAGAGGTAAGTTGAGTTGGAAGAACACAGTTAGAATTTGGAAGGGAACAGTATATTAAAACCCACTGACTTAGAATACAAGTATTTCTAATTGTATCACTTCTGTATGTACAAGGTTTTACAAATTAACTTCTACTCAGTTAAAACCTTAATAAACAGACATGTGTAAATCTGAAATATAAACACTGGTATTCTCACAACTGCCAGAACAAATATTGCCCTCATGTAGATAAAACTGTGCTCACAAAAGACCCTATACACTATTTCACCTATTTGATTATGTTACCATCACAATCCAAACATCCCCTGACAAAAGGACACAAGTCAAGAATTCTCAGTTCAGCAGGGCCTGAGAAATGGGTTTCAAGTTCTCCACCAACAGTGGCTGATGGGACTTCTGGTTAGAGCCTCTTGGGTCCTTGATGGAATGTAGGAGCAACAGCAAATAAATACCAACTCTGTATCGTTAATTAAATACAAAGTAAGTTGGTTATGAAATTATCCCTTAGATTTAAGAACTAGAATCTCGTCAAAGCAGCAGCGGCAGCAGGAGTGTGCACCCACAAGGAACTTACCGTGTTAAAAACTCCTGCAGGCACCGCATTTGTTTGAGTAGCTTCCAGATAGTCTGTCCAGGAAAACTTTTCTGGATCGGGATAACCTGAGAAAACACACACACACACACACACACACACACACACACACACACACACATCAGAAGAGTCCTTATAGAGCCGCATGTGCTATGAAAGTCTATAACACCACCATTACCCGTCATGTCAGAATTTTACGTATCTTGCCCAATTCTTATGCTAACCTCTGAGAGGACTAAAGCAAAGCTGTGCAAGCACTCATTCACTACTTCCTTCATTCACTCATCAAGGTCAGGTGGCTTTGTCTGTACTGGGTAGACCTAAGTGGTAGCCAAGACTCTATGACTCCCAAGAGTTATGCTTCTCAGGACCCTGACCAGACCTAGGATTAGCCAGCTGTGCCGAGAACATGAAGGACTCTAAGGACCTTTTCAACCCCTCCAGTAATTCTATGCTTAGCTGCATTCTATCCTTGCTATTAAATCTGTTTAAGTACAATGTTCCAAAATGGCTATATTTATCATTGCATTTTACTTTATTTGTTTGGGGTTTCTGAGACTGGTTCACATGATGTAACCCTAGGATCCTCTTGTGTCCAGCTCCTGAGGGCTGGGGGGACTGGAACAAGGCACATACGGTAACCAGCCTATCACCGATTTTAAATACATACATAACCAATGTTCAGATACATATGTCCATATTTAAATACACGTTTGACATATCTCAAAACAACCTATTTTTCTAATTTCTTTTGGCTGAGTATTTTGATACTTTTGAGGTCAATGTTCTTTTATTAACTGCCTCTATCAGAGATGTATGGATACTGTGTTATTCTCTTCTTCCTTACTTTTTCAGTAATCAGTAATTACATTTATTTATCAGCTCCATCTTTCCCTTTTCTCATCATTTCACTAATCTTACTCTTATCCAATCAGTTTTATTTTAAAGTTGCTTTACTGAACTGAACTGGAAAATATTTATTTTTATTTTCTTAATTAATGCAAGTATTTCATATTATGAATCTATCATTGTTGCCCCTGAATACAGTACTAGAAAATTCTATACACTTGTATGAATGAAGTGCTCTTTTACTTATACTTATAAAAAAATTACAGTCCAGTTGAATTATTGTTCATATGTGTAAGAGATATTCCAGGTGATTAATGGCTGTGTTTAAATATTTAAAATATTAATGTTTGTTCTATATAAGGAAACCCAACACATGGATAAGGTCAGTTTGAGACTCTTTATAAGGAGATCCTTGATTATTTTTTCCCAAGAAACCTAAGCAGAACCATATTTTAGCCCCTGTAACAATCATCTAAAAATACTGGAATTGTGAATAGCAAGCACAACTCCTTACAGCCCTAACTTCCTGGTCTAGGTGACCTTCCCATAGAAGTATGACAACCATCAGTATACTTATAGACAATAAAAGACTCAAAAAACATAGGTGTGCTAGACAACAATGTTAAAATGATGGACAGCAGTTCCATTTAATAACCAGCAGTAAAAGGGATCTTCTAATAAGGAATGGATTCAATCAGGATAGAGAAAATGTAGATCATAAACATATATGTTGAGTGGGTAAATTAGCACGTTAACATCAACCACTCATCCAAGTAGCATAAATCATGGATGATGCCAAAGTAAACCCATCTACTAGATAACATCATACAAGTGAATGAAATGCTCCATGGTCGCCTTCATAGAAGAATGCCAACCTTTGTTCTTCTGAGGAAGAAAGAGAGGCTTGACATTTTGTGTGATTTATCTGAGGAAAAATAACTAAAAGTGAGATCAAAGCTGGAGCTAATGTCTCCTGACCCAATGCTTGGAGGGCTATTGAGTGCTGCTAGGTCCCTGTTCAAGAAACATTATTGAGAAAATGAGATTATGTATTAGTAGCAACTAAGCTCTGGCTGGCTGATCTGGTCATCCTAACGGCCTGGATTACCCTGGAATCCCAGCAGACATCACTTAACCATCACTCTGTTTGGGATTTTGGATGGAACTAAAAGATGCTTGGTAGCTCATCCCAGTGTGCAGGCCTCTGACAGGAAAGTTTCAAACAGAAAGTGGCACTCCCACGGAAGTCTCTGTATGTGTGTGTATGTGGGGGAGCAGTGGTATTCACTGATTACACAATTGAGTGATCACTAAGGATCCCATGTCAGCATTATATGATCTAGCATGAGATACCTTCACCACTGTAAAGCCTCCCTTAAAACAATAAACATTAGAACAAAGCTCTTGTATTTATATTGCCACAGACACCAGAAGCCTTGTATACATATTCAGCTCCACACAATGAAAGAGCAGAGGGGGTGGGGGAAACATGCCTTCTGGCAAAATAACTAAAGTAAGACTGTCAACAGGCTGCCACATCTTCACTAGTCACCCACCACTCTCTGATCTACATAGGGAGAATTGTGCCTCTGGCATTTGTCAAAAGAGATAGTTTGTTGATATTATTTTTTTCTGTTTTGTTGCTGTTTATTTGTTTTTTAAAACAGACTCTCACTATGTAGCCCAGGCTGGCCACAAACTTCCAGCTATCCTCCTGTCTTCTGAGCGCTGGGATTACAGGTGTGGACTGCCACATCCAGTTCAGAGAGCTCATTTTGTAAATTTTTTTTTTTTTGCTCAAAATAGAACCCAGTTGAAGCCAATGCAGAATAAATTATGTAAAGAAATGAACACAACTCCCTGTCTAGTGAAATCACCAACAACTAATGAATCTGTTCTGCATTTGCTCCCAGCAGGCCCCTGACCTTGCCTGCTGTCCACTTTTCATGAATTGTAACCATTCAGGGTCAGCTAACTGGCATTCTTGTTCTTCCCTCCTAATCTTGGAATAAAAATCTGTAGTTGTTTTTGTCTTTGTTTTCCCCTATCATTAACTACATAATATTCCACTCTGAGTCACAGACTACTATGACTGACAATTATGTCATCGATTTATTGTGCTTGTTATAGCCTCAGCCCCCATCTGTGCCTCACGCTTAAGAGGTGCCTAGTTACTAACATTTTAATCAATTAATTAATCCCTGACTACCTATGTCAATGGACCATACACACAGGAACTAGCCTGTTATCACCAATACAATAATTGTAAATAATTAGTCCATCTCGAAACCAAATAAGACATATCGTTTTAGCGTGAGTTTTGATATTATAATTTAGCTCTTCAAGGAAATTGTGAAATAATCACTGACTACCAACAATATTTTGCATTCTTCAAATGGCAAGACTACCTCAGATTATCAGCCGATTGGTGATTCTAGAGATATAGGGAAAGCACTACTGTTATTCCTGGAGAGTAAATTCTAACGTCACACCAGGTTTCAAGGACTGTAGTAATAGTCCCAGAAAATAATCTTCATTCAGTATTCATTCACAAGTTTTGATGTTAAACTTATAGTTTTTTAATGTATGAATAAGCACGCTCTCTTACTGTGCTCCTTCCCAAATACAGCCAAATATCAATAAAGACATTTAAAATTTTTATTACATTTTTATTTATGTATTTCTGTGAGTGTAAGGGAAGGTGGGGGTGCCTGTCTGCTGCTACATGTGAGTGGAGATCAAAGGACAACTTGTGGGAATCAGTTGTCTTCCTTCATCTTTGGTGATCTGGGGATTGAACTCAGGTCACCAGGCTGGATGACAGGTGTCTAGCTGCCAGAGCTAGCTAAATGGCCCCAATAAAGGCATTTTTAAAGGAATGCTTAACAATAGAGAAAGTGTCAAATTAATCACAAAGAATGCACACAATACACTGATAAGAAAGGGAATATGAGTGTTCTTGTGTGCCCATATGCAACCATTTTGGAAATAGTAAATGATGTATGGCATAAAATGCCAAAGATCTGAGAAGTTTTCTTTCTGGGAAGAAACTTGATCAGCAGTTTCTGGACTCCGCTGCGGTTAGTTACAGTCCTCTGTCTGGTGCTAACTAATGCATGTTAAGTCAAACGATGTAAGAAATCACTTCCGAGTTTAGCCACAAAGCCTCCCAGCCACCATGTGCCACTACCAGATCAGGACCCAGAGAGTACTGGCCCTGAGAAACTGACACCATTAATCCTTACCAGACATGGCTGTACTGTGGCAGAAGGATGTGCTTAATGTGTTAAAAAACATTAAGATTTTGAAGTGGTTTAATACACTAGTTAGTTCACAGTTACTAACAGAAAGGGACTAGTAACAATGCTTTTACATGGAAGGAAAAACTGACTGGGAGGGAGAAACAGAAGGCAACAAAAATAGCAAGTTTTGCAGCTGAAGTACTATAAATAAAATGCTATTTAATCAAAATAATAAATTCATTAAAGCACAACTAATACAATAATATAAAGTCACAGTGAAAATAGATTAAAAGCCCATGGGTTATGTCAACAAATATTTCTGGAAGCATGCAAAGCAAGCCAGTAAATGAAAACTGACTTAACAGGCCTGAGAAAGCCCAGACATAAATCTGCTAAAGTAGAAAGCCAATAGCGAACAAGCAATTCATGAGAATCTAGGAAGAACAGCTACCGGACACGTCTGCAGTCAGCACCGTGGACCCAAAAGCAGACGGCTGCCTTCAAGTTCTGATGGGCACTGTTAGACCCCATGTACCACTATGCAAATGTTCCAGTTTTTCCACATTCTGACCAACAGTTTCTAATTATTTGTTTTGCACTGCAGTTTGTAGATAGCAGCCACCTGGTCGACAAAAAACAGGTGACGCACACTGTAGCTGTTGGCATTTCCCTAATGATTCGTGATGCTCAGCCTTACATCACACACTTATTCCCATATCTGCATATAAATTCTTTCCCTATTTCTGTTGTTCTAATATTTTTTGCGGTGCTGAGGATCAAACCCTGGGCCGTGCACATACGAGGCAAACACTGGACAGTATGTCACCAAGCTACTTCGCCAGGCGAGTTAGCCCGGTTTTGAATCTGTTTGCTTGTTTTGGTGTTGAGTTTTAGGAGTTTACTTTACATTCTATATTATACCAACCTCTTATTAGATATACGAGTTGAAAATGTTCCCTCCCGTTCTCTAAGGATCCTAGAGACTGTCTTTGAGCCTGCTGCTGCTGATCGTGGGCATGCGGAAGTTTCTAATCTTCATGAAGTTCATTTGCTCTTTTTTCTTTTGTGCCTGTGACTTTGCTGTTCACTCAAGAAACCACCGGCAGAGACAAAGACACAAGATTCCCCCTAGGCTTCCCTTTAAGGGTTTTAATAGGCAAGTTTTTAAATTTTGGTCTTTGATGATTTTGATGCCATTTTCTATATATTTAAGCTAAGGTTGCAACTTCATTTTTTTTGCATGTAAATATCCAATTTTCCCATTATAACTTAAAATGGGTCTTCTTTCCCTACTGAATGGCCTTGGTAGCCTGGTTATAGTCATTTAGACACATTCAAAAGTTTATTTCTCGGTCTCTCCTCTTCCATCTTCTGTTCTTGTCCATGCAGATCCTTCTGTGGGTGTCATAATGTCCACAGAAGGTGGAGCAAGTTTAATTCCTTTCTATCTGGGTATCTGTCATCAGATTATGAGGCATGTACTGTGGGATGAACTGATATTCTTGAGAAAAGAGAGCTTTGACCATGGAAAAATGATAATTATTTCCCTGGTCCACTGATCCACAGAGCCAAAATAAGGAACTTTGGATAAAGAGATCATAGAGGACCTCTCACCCAGCTACTTGCCAAATTGAGTGAGTAGCAATCCAAAGTGTCCACGTCATCCTGACTCTATTCCCATAATCCTATCAAAGGCCCCATTTCCTCTGTTTGCATACCCTGTATATTACTCAGGGTTTTCTAAAGGAATAGAACTGATAGAATAAAATAATAATAATACCTATGCATATGTTATGTATGTATACCCATGCATATGTTATGTATGTATGTATATATGTATGTGTACATATATCAGAGAGGGAGGGATTTAGTATGGTGGCCTATGGACTGTTGTCCAAATAGTCCAACAATGGCTATCTCCAAAGAGAAAGGCCAAGGATCCATTAGACTGGTGCTGGAATCTACGGGAGGTCTTACAGAGCTGCCAGTTTTCAGTATCTGCTGGAATCCCAAAGTAAGTTCTAACATCAGTAAAGCAAAGCCTCAGACACGGGATAGATGAACGTGTCAGTAAGAGTGAGGGCAAGCAGGCAAAAGCACAGGATTCCCTCTTCCATGTCTCTTTATGCGGTCTAGAAAGTGTGGCCCAGAGTTAGGATGAGTCTTCTGACCTCAGAGAATCCAAATGTAGTGTAGGTGTGCCAACTCAAACAATACAGCCAAGAAAAGTCCCTCATAAATGTGCCCAGCTGCTTGAGTTTTAATTAATTCCAGGTGTGGTCAAGTTGACACCCAAGATTAGCCATCACATGTCCACCCCTTATCAACATGACACATAATCATATCTCCTTATGTCATGCTAAATTTCCAAATGAAAACAATACACCAAGTCACAATTATGCCTAACGTGATAGAACTATCCCACTGTGTTTCTCCCTAATGCTATCCTACTCTTCTCCAATCTGGCCTACTGTTGCCAACCGAATTCTCCCCAGACACACTAAATCACAGCCTTTATTATAAACTCCTCATTACTGTCTCTAAAGATCTTGCAAATAGCGACCTCAATCTCCCTCCCTTCCTAACTTCTTGTTGATATTCTAACACTGAAGTGAAACCCATTTCAAACTCTCCCTCTCCAAAACTTAAAGATAGCAAATCCACTGTGGGTATGGTAATCTGTCACAGAACTACATACCACCATGTAATTCTCCCCACAAAGCATTCCTTCTTCTTTCTGGACAGATGTTAGCTCTTTGATTAATCACTTTGTTATTCTTTATAACGATCTCAGATTTGTTTAACAAATAGACCCCCATCTCCATCTGCCACCACTCTTAATGTCAAGGAAGGCAGCTCATTACCCCACATAACCTACATAACAGATTACAGCATCCTATACAAAGCAGGGTCCCTGACTCCTTCATAGTACAAAGAAGAAATTGAAAAAAGAAATGACAGGGAAGGAGAAGACAATTGATAGACACAGGAGGACTAATGGTACTTGAACATCTCCATTTAGCAAGCTTCATACTAATGAATCTAATAACTGTCAGTGAATGCTAGAAACTAGAGTGCATAAATTTGGTGAGAAATAGAATGTTTCTATAACCCTGAAGTAACTTCCCAACAGATATTTCCAACAGGATTCATTCTGCCAGAGAAAAATGTTATTTGTTCAGTGGAGAAATCTGGATCACTCCCCTTCAGTCCTGCAACCAAAGTTACTGCTGACAGGAAGGAGAGAGTCCGTTACGCACACCACCTGCCAGGATCCGAGGGGACCAACCATGGCCATTGGCAGGGATTCTGTGATGTCCCTGTAGAAGTGCCAGGGACTCATCTAATCATGAGGAAGCATCTGACAAGCCTGAAGTGAGGAGCATGTTCCAAACGAACTGGCCTGAAGTCCTCACAGATGTGAAGTGTATAAAATCGAGGCAGAATGAAGGACATTTACATTACTAAAGGATGCAAAGGAGACATGAGTGCCATGTGTGATCTTGAATCTTTGTGGGTTTTTCTGCTATTTGTTTTTATATGGATGATATATTTTTATGGCAGCCACAACTTTGACTTTAGGCAGTTTAATATCATTTAGTTTGACAGGGAGATCTTTCTCACTGTTCTCAGAACTGCTCTGAATGATTAAAGCCTCTAAGATTTAAGGTAAAGCTCTTTAAAAGGCCATCGGAAATCAATTTGAGCTGATGCTCAGCATCACTTCTTGCCTCATCTCCTCCTTCCTCCAACCAGACCCTGCAGCCAAGTATGCTAATCCCAGCGTGCCCTAATGCTCCGCAGGCAGGAGCTTTCCGCCATTTTGTTTTACTTCTACTTCCTTCTACCTGATAGTCCTTCCCACCCCGTGAAACTTCACAGCCATCAGAGATTATTTCTATTGTGAAGCTCTTACTCCATGTGCCTAGTGCTACCCTGGAGTTCTCCCTCTGCTGCACCCAGATGTCTATGTGTTAAGACTGTGTAGCCTGGTGAAAGGGAAGGGCAAAGGGATCTTAAATCGCCCTGCCTGAAAGGTCAGCTCTGAGAACACAAGTACACAGGCAGGTTCCCTCATCTCTCTGGCCCCAGGTCTCCATGAATGGAAATGAAATAATTTACAAAGTTACCTTGAAAACAGGCAAGTGTGTGAAAGTCTCTGTCATACAGGGCAATCAAGAAAAAATGAGACTTCCAAGCTAGATTACACTTCACACACAATATGATGGTTTATGTCAAAAGAGAGACAAGTGTCAGTCAAGACACAGAGAAGTAGAAAATTCCAGCAGTGTTTAGGAGAATGGCACTGTGGAAAATAGCAGGGTGGGTCCTAAGTAACTTGGACACAGGACTACTAAATTACCCAAAAACTCCATCCACAGGTAAACAACCAAGAGAACAGAAAGCATGTACTCAAACAAAACCAAACATTTACAATAGTATTACTCAAAATATTCCCTAAGTAGAAATAACCTAAATGCCCACCAATGGATAAATAGGTACACAAACTGTGGTTTATCCATTTAATGATACATGCCAGTGAAAATAAATGATATCCTGAGGTGCAGACATCGTGGAGGAAACTAAAATACTGCGCTCGAGCAGAGAAGCCAGACACAAAGGTAACAGAGCATGTTCTTGCTCACAAGAAATGTCTAGAACAGGTGCATTTGTAAAGACACAAAGTGAATTAGTGGATGCCAAGAACTCAAAAAGATGAAGGGTTGGGGAATAGTAGGTAACTATTGGGAATTCCTTTTGGGGATGATGGAAGTGTTGTCAAAATGAATATGATAATGGTTACACAACTCTGCAAATATGGTAAAAATATTGACTATACTACTGTAAGCGCATGACTTTGGTGGCTGCCACTTCAGTTCAGCTGTTAGAACAATAATAGACTCTTCATTTAGAACAAGACTCTGTGTCCTTCTTTCCATTCTATCTCTGTAGAAGATCCTGAGGACACGTGTACCGAGTCCAGCTTGAGAGTTTGCGGTAAGCAACCTGAAGTGAGCAGCAATCTGTGTTTGCAGAGGCCCTCCCCCCTTGGCTCGGCCTCCAGGAGACCAGCTTTGCTGCCAGACACATGCATCCCGACAGTCCACACAGCCTACGGGGCTTCTGGCCCACCTGTCCAGTTCATAAGGGAGAGGTAGGGGGTGGGGTCTTCTCATAAACTACAGAACAGCCTGTCACATTGCCTGTGGAAGCAAGTCTCTTAGTACTGTGGAATCTGATGTATAAGACACTGAGTGATACAGAACTATGTAAATTCATATACATGTACAAACTTTCAGAGGTTTTATTAATAAATGGCAGCTACATTCTAGATATCAGACATAAGGGGAGAAAAGTACCTTTCAGCCAGCAATCTATGGGGCATTCTTCAAGAGAATTAATATTAAGTTTATATTTATTCTAATAATTAGCATACAAAGTCACAAATTTCCTGATGGCGTTTTCTTTTTTTTTAATTTTATAATTAATTTAATTTTACATATCTGCCACGGATTCCCCTGTTCTCCCTCCTCCCACCCCCCCAACCCACCCCCTATTCCCACCTCCTCCAGGGCAAGGACTCCCCTGGGGATTCAGCTCAGCCTGATAGATTCAGTGGAGGCAGGTCCAGTCACCTCCTCCCTTCACCCAGGCCAAGCAAAGTGTCCCAGCATAGGCCCCAGGCTCCAAAAAGCCAGCTCATGCACTAAGGACAGGTCCTGGTCCCAACTGCCTGGGGACCTCCCAAACAGTTCAAGCTAATCAACTGTCTCACTTATCCAGAGGGCCTGATCCAGTTCCATGGGGCTCCTCAGCTATTGGCTCAAAGTTCATGTGTTTCTACTAGTTTGACTATTTGTCCCTGTGCTTTTTCCAATCATGGTCTCAACATCTCTCGCTCATACAATCCCTCCTCTCTCTCGCCGATTGGGCTCCCATGGATCCATTGGGCCTGGCCATGGATCTCTGCATCTGCTTCCCCTGATGGCATTTTCATACATGCTGAGTTTGTTAGTAGACTGATGACTGACTCCTCTTCTTCATTTCTCTACCCCCTTCCCATGCAAACTTGCCCCCTTGCACCCCAATGCTCCTGCTTGAACCTTCATTACACATGTGTTCTATAACCCCTCTTCTTTCTTTCTTAAAGCCTTCCCGCCTTTTCTTCCCTCCCCTGGGTCCCTTGCTAGTTTCCTGGCCTCTATGCACACTCCGAAATTAACGTTTAGCTGACAAGAGGTGGCTCTGTGATGTTTCATCAAAGACTGTGGGTGCCTTTACTTAATGAAAGGACCAGATATACCCCTGTTCGTCAGGAACTGATGCATAACTGAGCATTACCTGCTCCACAGACAGATGCCATGGGTCTCTGAGAAACATGATGGCCCCTGGAAAGGGCCATTACTTCTTCACACGGTTAGAAGGGTTTCCTAAAAGTCTATCTATTACCTATTTATCATTTCAGTTTAAGTCTCAGCAAAGTTTCTCCTGCAGAACAGAAGGCGGCATGCTCTCTGTCTTCTTGGAGGAGCAATGGAAACCATAGCTAACACTTGAAAGTGTGTCAGTGAAATGACTTCAGATTTTCCTGTTACATGTTTACAAATGGTCTTCCTCCTTCCCTCCCTCCTTCCTTCCACCCTACCCATCCCTGTTGTCTGGAACCCACAAGAATCTGCCATAACCCCTGGGGTCAATACACAGATCTGTGCATGCTGTTTTGCTTTCAAAAGCTTTAATTGCCCCTAGAAGTGCATAAGCTTTGGCAAATAAAAATACACTTTTTCTGACAAAAATTTAATTGAAGGCATAAAATTTTATAATCTATAAACATTAACATAATTATGCTTAAACATGTCTAAAATCCATAAACATAAGTAATGTTCAAAGGATAAATTCATTTTCAGTAAAATAATTTCAACCAACAACATTTGGAACTAATTGCCAACAGAAACAAACCATTCATATGGACAATGTTTAATATCATTTTTTTTTGAGCTGAGGATCGAACCCAGGGCCTTGTGCTTGCTAGGCAAGCGCTCTACCACTGAGCTAAATCCCCAATCCTTAATATCATTTTTATTGTACTGTATTTATATATGAAACATATATGGGCAAAGAATCTTCCAAAATCTATAATGTAAAATATTTTGTCTTGAAATATCCTTATGAAAGATAATCATTTTAGGTTTGGCATTCTTTGTTCAGAGTTATTTTTACCTTCAGAGTTGAAAATATTATTCCCTGCTTTTCTGGTTTTTAGATTTTCTGATTAAAGGCCTGAGATTATTTTGATATTCCTGGGTTGCATTTTTCTTTTACTATTAAATGGTGTGTGTGTGTGTGTGTGTGTGTGTGTTGTTACTTTGTATTTTTGAAATCTAGACTATGATGCATCTTGTAGAATTTCTATCTGATCACATTGGCTTGGGGCTATAAAGGCCTTTTGTTTGGAAGTCCAATTCATTTTCTAGGTTTAGAAAACTTTGTGTTAAAATTTCATTAAAGAGGCTGTCTATTCCTTTTGACTTTATCTCTACTCCTTCTTCTAAGTTTGGCCTTGGAAATGTGTCACAGCATTCATGAAAATCTTGGTTGTATTCCTTAATTTTCTCTGTATCTATTTCTGATGATTTTCTATCTCAGCTTTGGCCTCCATCTTGAATTTGTTCTTCAAGGTCTTGTATGGTGATGGGTATCTCACATGACTGATCATTATTTTCATTCATATTTGCTCTATTTGGCACTTTCTCAAAACTTGAAATTTTTTTGCTGAATTTTTCGTCATTTTGTACCTTCTCCTCTAACTTGCTGTTTTATTCACTCTGGAGATGGTCTTGTCAAGGTTTGGGGTAGATTCCCTTAGTCTATATATACATCTGTGTTTTAGACTTCTATGTGGCCCTTAATCTGAATTCTTTCTCAGACATTTCAGTTATGCCTGTGATTTTGATTTCTGTTACAGGGGATTTGGGTGGTTGAGTTTAGGTGAGTTGCTGATTTGTGATACTGTTTCTTTGTTGTGTTTTATGCATCAGTTAGGATGGATTTACCTTCTAGATTTGCCTTCCAATTCTATTTGGTTCTCTTGTTTTCTGTGAATCTTCCTATAGGAAAGTTTACATGAAGTTCAGCTGTGGCGACTGAAAAATCTTGTCATTGATTCTCAGCTGGGATCTCCGAGATGATCCTGTCTTGGCAATGTGACAGCATGCCCACCTGGCCACACGTTGACTGCCAGGATGTCTCAAGGGAGTCAAGTCCCCATCACGAACTGAGTTCCATGGACCAGCTGGGGCTAATGTCAAAGTTCTAGTCCCACAGTGAATTCTGTGAGAACGGGAGTGCAAACCTGGCAAGACATACTCTAGAGTGCAATAGTGGCATGAACGTTATTGGGTAACTACTGATTAAAGGCCCGCTCCACAGAGGAAATGCATAGGCCAGCTATAAATTTGACCAAGAACCTTTTGTTGAAGATTTCACAGGCCCCAGAATTGAACCTACTGTCATTTTGCTAAATGGACATAGTGTCAACCTGCCCTCTCAATACATGTCTCTATATGCAAATATTAGTGCAGCTCCCAGTCCTCATCAGAATAACCTCTTTATGTAAATCTTCAACTATAAATGGGACATTTATATCATATACTCTCCCTCCAAAGATCTGGAGCATTAAGGACAAAGAGACATTAAGAGCCAAAGGTGGGGTGGGGTCGGGGGGAGACTCTGGTAAAACAGTGTCTTATGGGTGTGACAAGACCAAGTCTCTCATGAATTCACTGCAGCTGTGGCTGTCTTCCAAGCCTGTCAGTATTCCAGCTTGGGGTTGGGGATGTCATGAATCTTCTACTCTATCTGAGGAGCTGCTCATAGTTGATGACTCCTAGGAGAGGAAGAATCAGTTTTATTTAGATGATTCGGTGATTCAGTTTTATTTAGTTTCTAGTATGTCTGCCATGCTACAGTGGATGTTGACAAGGATAGTACAAATCAGATTCAGTGGGCTATCAAAAAAAATAAGAGACTAGAAAAAAACCCACAAATTTGGGTAGGGATAGTAGGTAGAGGGTAGTTCTAGGAGGAGTTAGAGAAAGAATTGGGGGTGAATATGATCAATATACATTCTAAGAATGTGTGTAATTCTAAAATAATTAATAAGATACTACATTAAAATAATGCACACACTATAATTACTTCTAGGAAGATTGGTCCTAGGAAGACAAAATTGGTATAGCATGAGAATCAATCAATATTAATAATATCAAATTAAAAGAAAAAAAGACCATCTTTTTTTTTAAAGTACTTAAGCTAAAACCAAAAAGAAGTTCTTCCATCTGATAAAAACCCACAGTGACTATCATAAGTAATTGTGAAAGACTGAAATCTTTTTCCTAAAATTGGGAAGAAAGAAACTGGGTGATTCTACCAGTTTTCTCCAGTGGTGTACTACGGGATAAATCAGACAAGAAGCAAAAGTCACTCAGAACACACAGGACAAATGAAAGTACCTCCATCTGCATATGGTGTAACTTTGCAGACAGAAAATCATAAGGAATGTTCTAGGAGAGCAATAGACGAATTCAAGAAAGCTGCAGGATAGAAGATCAATACAAAGAAATAAATTGTATTTTAATACTAACAATAAACAATCAAAGAATAAAATCAATAAAAATTTCATTTACAACACCATAAAAAAGAACAGTCTCAAGAGATATGACAAGAAAACAACAGACCATATGGATATGAACAAAAATTTTTCAACAAACTATCAGTGAACTGAACCAAATAGCACATTAAGAGAATGGAATAAAATCATCAGGTAGATTTACCCCCAAGAATACAATTGTGATTCAGAATATGGAAATCAATCAATGGAATTATTACAGGAAAGGACAAAACAGGTAAAACTATAAAGCCATCTCTATAGATGCAGAAAAACATTGGATAAAGTCAACATGGAGGCGGGGCTTGTTTTGTTTTATGTGGGAAGGGGGTGGTGCACAGCAGTGGTAGGGAGGTGGGGTGTGCAAGTGTGCAGGATGTATTAGTGAAAAAGACTCAGAGAAAAGTAAAATCCCCTTAATCCAGGAAGAACATAAACTTAAACTTAAGCTAGCATCCTACCAATGGTAAGATGCTTGAATCTTTCTTCATAAGAAACAAGCAAGTTCTATTTCCGGTATTATACTGCAGACACAGGAAGAACAATTAGGCAAGAAAGATCAGCAAAAATCAATCAAACCTCAAATAAAGAAGTATAAATACCTCCTATGACAGATGACATGATCGCATGTCTGGAAAGGCCATGGAAGTATTCAGAGACATGGACTGAATAAACAAATTCAGTGAATTTGCAAGGTAGAACATGAACACACAAGAATATATTTGTTTCAACTTGATAACAATAATACCAAAATAAGTTAAGAAAACAATTTCATCTATAACAGTACCTAAAAAACAAATTGCCCAAGAGCAAATTTATTAAAACAGATTTTTTTTTAAAAAAAAAAAGGTAGCTGAAAACTAGAAAGGAGTGCAGAAAAACTTAAAGAAAGCCTAAATAAATTGAAAACATCTCATCTTTATGGATCAGAAAACTCAGCACTAAACACAGTATTTTCCAAAGCAACCTACAGATTTAATTCAACCCTATCCAAATTACAAGTTATTTCTCTCAAAAAAAGCCAATCCTCGAATTCATATGAGTGCTAAAGGGTCCCAATAAACAAAACAGTCTTGAAAATGAGGAGTAAATTTGAAGAGTTTACAATTGCTAGTTGCAAAATGGATTACAAAGTGGTGATGGCAAATGGATAAAAATACTGTTTATATTTCTTTTGCACTGATTTATTGCACTAGAATATTGCATATTATATTTGCATTTGTTTAATGCAATAGAAACTGTGACTCCAGAAATGAACCAATCTTCTATGGTAAATTTAGTCTCAAAAATGTTGCACAGACTATTCAAAGGAGAAAGAAAAGTCTCTTCAGAAATGGTGTTTAGAAACCGGATAACATATTCAAAAGAATAAATGGAGCTCCTGTCTTGTGACATATACTACAACTCATCAAACATGGATCAATGACTTAAATATAAGAGCAAGAACTGTAAAATCCACAGTTAATATATATTGATCTGAAATTTAACAATAAATTCTTAGACTTAACACTACAATTAAGAGCCACAAAAAAACTAGATAATGTAAACATTATATATTGGAGGATGCTGTGGCCTGAGAGTGGTCCCAGTGTCCTCTAATGACTGTCCGCAGAGTGGCACAGGAGTAAATGGTCAGATCTTTGTGATATAAAGCTTAGTGGAAGATCCGTAAGTCACTGGAGTCATGAGATGCTTTCAAGGGACCAACTGAGTTTCTTCTAGAGGGCTGTTTTAAAAGGATAAGGCCTGACCTTGCCTTTTCTCTCTCTGCCCTTGTTCAGGCTGTGGCCATTTGTTTCTATTTACCTCCCAACCATTATCATCTGCCATCCATCACCTGACAGAGCCTAACACAACCCTCAACAAAAGTGAACTGACTGAGATGCCATACCACTGAGCCTCCAAGACTCTGCATAGACTTTTGCTTTCTTTATAAAATTATCTTCCTCAAATATCCCATTATACAAACAGGAAATCAACACAAAGGACAACATGAAGAATATGAAAAATATGGGTTGGAAAAATGCCTCAGCATTTAAGAGCACTTGCTGCTCTCCTAGAGGCCAAACACGAGTTTGCTTCCCAGGACCCTTCAGGTGGCTCCTAGCTGCCTGTAACTTCAGCTCCAGGAAATCAGACACTCTCCTCTGGACTCTGAAGGCATCTGCAAGCATGCAGCATTCACTCACAAAGACATGCAAAAACATACTTAAATACAAACAAATCCTTTTTTAAATATGTGAAAATGAAGCATATAAAGTGGAATGAAATATGTGCCAACCACCTGCCTGACTTCTACATAATCACCCACTCAGAATACTCTAACTTTTAGATGACAATAACATAATATTTGAATGTGAAATAATGAAAACACAAGGCGCTTTAATATGGATGAAGGATTTGAACAGACATTTCTCCTAAGAAAATATACAGATGGCAGACCAGCCCGTGAGAAGCTGTCCAATGGGAGGGACTGACAAAAAGCACAAACCCAAACCACAATGAGATTCTACTTCAGGTCTACAGGACAAGGTTTTAGAAAAAGAAGAAAGGGGAGATTTACTCAATGTGCCACATTGGAAAGAGGGACAGGGATCCAGTGACCCCACCCCCACAAGTCCATCTTTGGGGTCCTGAAGTGAGATCGAAGTTTAGATAGAGAGCCAACGAGATGCACATCTGAGCAGTCAATCTGTAGTCCTGCTTACCCATCACTATCTGGGTTTCTGCCTTTCTATAAGGTGCTCTGACAATCTGTTAACACCGCGAAATCTCTTTCTAAGAGGTATCCTCCCCCTCTGGCTGGCACCTTATCCTTCTCTCAGCAGGAGATAATTTTACCCAAAAAAGCAGAATATAGAAAAGGGTAGCAAAAATGTGGGGAGGAAAAAAAATCCCATTTCTTTCAGGAACATAAAATGGCACAGATACTCTAGAAAAGTGTCCCAAATATTAAAGAGATGGAATTACCATGTGTGACCCAGCAATTCCCTTCCCAGGTATAGAAATATGATAAAGAGAATGAAGATACACACAGAAACAGAAAACTAAATGCGCATGCTTCCACAGCATTACCGCGAACCAAAGGGTGAAACATCACTGAACATTCATCAACAGAGAGGCAGACAAACACTGTGTCGGAACATTCAGCCATGAAAAGCAGCTAGTGACTCCTCCCATCACATCCTCGCCACGACTGCACAGCTGCCATGTCTTGCAAGGCCAGTTGTTACTGTCATTTGCAACAGTCCACAGCTGGGTAGGACTGCTGATGACTTTTCTTCTGTGGGGGTACACACAGAACCTACCAACCCTAGGAGGAAGCTTTCAAGATGATACCAGCTTATTCCTCTTGTCCTGGGACATAGCATCAAATTCCGTGGGCAATGAAAAACAGTGGCATTGACCTGTAACATTTGGGGAATCGAGGGAAACCCCCAATGACCAACAACTTGAAAAGTAGCCTATATCTGCCAATGGGCTTTAATATTGCCTCCCTGTGGGGATTAGGAGAGATAACCTCTTCATAGGTAATATTGTGTGTGTGTGTGTGTGTGTGTGTGTGTGTGTGTGTGTGTGTGTGTGTGTGTGTGACTTTTCTAACGCTGTAAAGAGACACCACAACCAAGGCAACTCTTATGAAAGAAAGTATTTAATTGAGACCTTGCTTGCATTTTCTGAGGTTTAGTCCATTTTCATCATGGTGGAAAGCACTGTGGCATGTCCAGGTGTTGCTGAAGTAGCTGAGAGCTATCTCATGATCTACAGGCAGAGAAAAACTGGACCTGGCATGGGCTTTTGAAACCTCAAATCTCACTCCCAGTGACACATTTCCTCCAACAAGGCCACATCTCCTAATCCTTTTAATCCTTTCAAATAGTGTTACTTCTTAGTGACTATGCATTCAAATGTATGACCCTAGGAGGGCCATTCCTGTATTTAAAAAGTTTCTACAGTAGTAGGCTTCCATCAGGCGTTTTCAAAGGTCCTTAGTGTAAGTTATCCTTCCCTGTTCTCCCTCCTTTACCCTGTGCCCTCATCCTGCACCCCACTTAATCCTTACTATTCCATTATTGCCCTTTTACTCTTTGTACTACCTAAATTCTATCTCCTTTTCCATGAAAGCCCACTCATGGCCCTTTACTTAGTTTTCAGACTTCTATAGGTACTTCAATTTAAACAAATACATCTACAGATTCAAAGCCAGCATGCACATCTGAAAGAAAACACACAGCATTTGTCTTTCTGGATCTGGGTTACCTGGCTTAGAATGATTATTTCAAGCTCCATCTAGTTACCTGTGAATTTCATTTTTTCTTTGCAGTGGAATAATATTTCATTATGTATATGAAACACATTTTCATTTTCCATGGACACGTAGTTTGTTTCCATTTCCTGGCTATTGTGAAGAGAGTAGCAATGAAAATGGATGAGGAAGTATCCCTGAAGGAGAGTCCTCTGGAAGTATGGTGGATCATATAGATCTATTTCTAGCCTCTTGAGAAACCTCTAAGCTGATTTCCACAGGGGCTATACTAGTTTCCACTCCCACCAGCAGTGAAAACGTGCAGTGAAGTTTTTAATAGGACTCCAAGAGTTCCAGAAACAAAAGCAAGGATTGACAACTAACAATCTTCCACACAACAACATTAAAATCAATGAATTAAAGAGACGAACTAGATTTCTCCATGTGATCTGTCAAGTTTGTAGTGTCTTCAACAATAGCCTCTTTCCATCAAGTTGTAGAGAATAGCCAGCAGCACCAATGCTGAGAGCTGCAGTGTTTGGGGTGGTCTCTGGGACACCTTTGGCCAACAACTCAAAAGATGTAATGCACTCCTTGCACTAGGGTTTTATTTGGTACCTTATGATATCTAGTTGGGGTACTGTTTCCCCCATTATATGATGATTCTATTTAAACTGTTGTAATATATGTACCTATTAGGAATATTCTACATTAGTGGGTTTTCAAAAGGCCTTTGCTGTTAGTTGTCCCTCCCATATTCCCTCCTCTACCCTGCCTTCCCACCCCTTATTCCTTTTCACCCCCTCCTCTAATTCTCTTCTTATATCCATATTACACTGTACTTTATTTCTACTTCATTGGAAACTCCCCCCTCAAGTTGCTTACTAGCTATCTAACCTTGGTGCCAAATGGAACTCACATCTCTAAACCTCAAAAGCTAACAACCACATATGAGAGGAAATACGCAGTGTTTGTCTTTCTTGGTCTGGGTTACCTCATTCAAGGTGATTCCTTCTAGCTAAATTTATTTACATGAAAACTTTATAATTTTGTTTTTCTTAGTAACTGAATAATATTCCATTATGTAAATGTACCACATTTTCATTATCTACTCGCCAGTTGATGGACATCTTGCCTATGTCCAATTTCTGACTATTATGAATACAGAAGCAATAAGTATCTCTGCAGTAAGACGTAGAGTCCTTTGTGTATATGTTCAAGAATGGGATGGCTGGATCTGGCTAATATTCAACTGGAAGGCCCACCTCTACTGGATAGCATTCAGAGTGCTCTATATGCTACCAAGGAAGGAGGGCAATCATTAGTCTCACCCAGCTATGAAGCCTGCAATCTATAATAATGACCTGCCTGCAAGACATGCCCACTGGTGCAGCAGCGGCATAAACATTAGGAGAATAACACATCACTTTTTAATTGAATGTAAAGCTCCCTGAGATAAAATCCATCCTTTACACTGGTAATGAGGCCAAGAAACTGTGACTAGACAGGTTATAGGCCTACGGCAAAACTTACTACTAATATTCTAATAAAAGGACATAGCAATAAAATGACATTCTGATGTGCTCATAGATCAGTACGTTGCTCGATTTCATCATGGAAGCTTCTTCTTGCACTGGGTGGTGATTACCACAAAGACCCCCAACAGGACAATATTCAGAGAGTGAGAGACTTTGGAGTATTCAGCTCTCAATGTCTTTAACACTGCTCTCCCTTCAAGGTTCAGGGAACTACATGGAGAGTAAAAAGATTGTGGGAGCCAAAGGTGACTGATGACTCTAAGCAAGCAGTTTTTTCCAGACATGACAAGGCCAGTATGAACTCACCGAGACTATAACAGCACGCACAAGACCGGCACAAACTCAACTGAGACAAAGATCCCAGCACAGAGGAGAGTAGACACAGAGCCCCATCCTTGGCCAAGAAGCCATTAGAGTTGGTAGTTTCTATTAGAAGAAAATCAGTTTTCTTCTATAGAGTGACAGTGAGTATGTCAACGTACTCTAGTACAGGCCCCATGTCCAGAAGTTGACTAACACAAGCCAGACTCCACGTTTTTCGGGGTTTGTGTGTGTGTGTGTGTGTGTGTGTGTGTGTGTGTGTGTGTGTGTTTTAAGAGAGTGAACGAACATAAAGTTGGGTGGGTGCTGGTGGGGAGGAAATAAGCAAAGCCACACTGAATTCTATTTCACCTCAGTTGCAATGGGTACCATCAAGAAAAAAAAATGCTGGCAAGGATGTGAGGGGAAAACCCTACATCCAGTGCTGGAAGGAATGTGAATTGATGCTGCCCATGTGGAATTTTCTTTTAAAAAATTAAAAATACAACTTCTATATGATCCAGTCAAACTGCTTCTGAGCATATATTCTAAAGAATGAATTCAGCTTATGTCAGCAAAACTTGCATACTTATGTTTATCACAGAACAATTCATACTAACCAAGCTATACAACCAACCTAGGTCCACATCAACAGATGCATGGGTCAAGCACTGCATTTATACACTGTGAAGCTATGAAGAAGAATGAAATTACGTCATTTGAAGGAACATGGAATTGAAGATCGTCATGTTAAGTGAAGTGAATGGGTCCCACCAAAACAAATACATCTCTTCCTTAGGACGTGTGGAATTGGTGTGGAGTGGGGAGAAGAGTAGGACACTAAAGGGTGGATTTCTAGGGAGGTGGAGGGGAGGGGACTTAAGAATGTATGAAAGGTCTAAGCCGGGTGGGGTCCCAGTACTGAGAGGCGAGGTGAAGTAGATACAGGCCCCACCCCCGATCCGGAAGCTATCTCCAACTGATACTCTCTCTCAAAGGAAAAATTTCTTTTCTCCAATAGTCTCACTGGGCATATAAACCACACTTAGGGCAGGCCTCCTGCATCACAGTAGATGGCCAACATAAAACAGACTCAATTATCTCTTTGGAGATTATTTAATTTTTTCCCTTACAGATCTTTTGCTTATATATCATGGTTTCCGACTTTGTTTTAATGGATTTTCTGTATATGTGAATATGTGGGTCTCAGTGCCTGTATATTTGTTTCTTGTGATTTTCTTTGGCTCTTTTTAAAATTAATTAAATTACTTTATTTATTTTACATCCCAGCTGTATTTTCCCCTCCCTCCTCTCCTCCCAGTTCCTTCTCCTCACCCTACCTCTGCTCCCACCCCCCAGTCCACTCCTCCTCTGTTTCTGTTCAGGAAAGGGCAGGTCTCCCATGGATATCAACAAAACATGGCATATCAAGTTGCAGTAAGACTAAGCATCTCCCATGTATTAAGGTTAGGCCAGGCGACCCAGCATGAGGAGTAGGGTCTTTTTGGCTCTTTTTTTTTTCTGTTTACTTGCTTGCTTTGTACTATTCTTTTTTTTTTGTCTTATTATTTTTATATACCTATTTGTATTCTAATGAAAGAGAGAATGAAAAGGTGTAGATGTGGAGAGGATCTGGGGAGGAGTTGGGGAGGGGGAAACCATAATCAGAACATATTGTATAAAAAATACATTTTCAATTAAAAAGAGAAAGTAATAAAGGGATGAGTGTGACCTAAATACATCATATGCATATTTTAAAATGTCCATGAAACATCCTTTACTTTGTGCAATTTTTAATTTTAAAATGTTTTAAATTTTGTTTTTAACACATTCATTTGTTTGTTTGTTTGTTTGTTTGTTTGTTTTACATCCCAGCCACAGTTTCCCCTCCTTCTTCTCCTTCCGGTCCCTCCTGCCACTCTCCTCCTCTGTTCCCACTCCCCAATCCACTCCTCCTCTGTTTCTGTTTAGGACTTAAAAACTACAAAAGCCCATAATTATTCATGCTAAAAACCAAACAGCTGCTACATTATAGATGCTATATCCTGTTTTCTACATTTATTCTTGTATATTACATATTGAAAGAAAACAGATTTCTCTTTGAACATTTGTATTAAAGATGCTAAAATAAAACTACATCTAGTCAACTCCTTATTTTTTCATTCTGGCCTGATGCTGGGGATTGAACCCATGATCTCCAGCATGCTAGAGAAGTCCTCTACCACGATGCTACCCTCTACCATCCATACTCATTGTTAAATCTGAAAACAAAGAGATGTTATACAGAAAGTCTCCAAATAGTTCTCAGCATTTATGTAATTTAAAACAGTAACCAGGAAGAGGACTCATTTATATATGTGGTTAAGCCATTAGGTTGACTTGTTGAAAGGTGTCTTGGTAAGTCAGGGCATACATTAAGACTTACTTTCTACATTTTTATATTTTTACATTTAGCTTCAAAGTAAAAGACATTAAATAATCTTATGATTTGATTAACAAATTCAGTTATAAGATATGTACCTGGATATATACTTTCAAATGTCAGTCCTCAGCAATGGTGTCATTGAGTGAGCTACAAATTCTATCACCTTTTTAAAAGACTGCCCAATACATTCTACTAACATAGTCCATGCAGGCTTTAGACACTTGGTGGTGGCTGATGGCATTTCCCAGTATTTTTATCCACTCATCATGCAATAAAATATTGTTACCATAATGCAAGACAAGGAAATCCACTCACACAGAGATGACTTCAAAGAACATCACTCTGCTCACCTTGGGGTGCTACCAGAGTTTTTCCATTCTCCTGACACCAACCAGCTGGCTGGACATAAGGACTGTTAACATCACACCTGCAAAAACAGGATTCTGTGTTTACACTCACAGTTCTGGGTTTCAAGGGAAGACTGTGAAATGTCACCTACACACTTAGCCCTTGGTGCCCACCTAAATCACCAGTTTTAAAGGCTGACAAACCTTTTGGCTGTTGTACAACTGAGAGATATAGGACCATAGGAGTGAACTGGGCCATCACAGCTGATCCTTATTCTGGCCTGCATGTTCGGCTTCCTGAATGAGCACATAGCGGAACCACCACTCTGGCTCCCAATGCCCCATTACCATGCCTTCCCCACACTCTCAACACGAGGCCAAAATAATCCTTCTTCCTTCCCTTTGCTCCTATTGAGATTCCGTCACAATCACAAACAGGGAATAATAGAGAATCAAAGAGCAATGACCATGCTGGACATAAAGAGGTCCCACCCACGGGGACAGCACCTCAGTTACCAGGAGCTAGAAATGTCAAACACAGCACTTTAGAGTGAGTGACCAAACTTCTTACTTTCACGATTTTCTTGTATTTGAATCTAGAAAATGAAGTAGGGTGGAGCTAACACAAAGCTGACTATACAGGTGATCTTCGGGTAAAGGTCTTAGTCTCTTCCATCCACTCTGACTACTAACAGGGCCAATTGTTAATAGGAAACTCTAGATGTGAACAAGACTGCCGAGTCAGACCCAAGACAGCTACATGTAGCATGAATCTTAAAGTCTTATTAATAAAATCAAACCTGAGGCCAGTTATTGGGGTGAACACTGGAAGGTCAGAGAGACAGAACAAGCCACAGCTATCTCACCTCACCGGATCCTCAGCTGGTCTTGCTTCCTCAGACTGGAAGCCTCTGTGTCCTCATATCCAAATGGCTCTCAGCTGAACTGCTGCTTGAAAGCCTGAATGCTTAACCAGGCCAAATGCTTCTCCAGGCCAAAGGCCTCTCCAGGCCAAATGCTTCTCCAGGCCAAAGGCCTCTAGTTTCTGGTCCTCAAGCCTTATATACCTTTCTGCTTTCTACCACCACTCCCTGGGATTGAAGGCGTGCTTTCTGGGATTAAAGGTGTGTATCACCGTGCCTGGCCGTTTCCAATGTGGCCTTGAACTCACAGAGATCCAGAGGGATTTCTGTCTCTGGAATGCTAGGATTAAAGGCGTGTGCTACCACTGCCTAACCTCTATGTTTAATATTGTGGCTGTCCTGTTCTCTGACCCCAGATAAGTTTATTGGCATACACAATATTTTGGGGAACACAATACCCCCACAGCTACATTCTTCCTTTTACTTTTCAAAGGATCTGGAATAGTCTATACATGACACAACAACAAACGACTCTACGTTCTGCTTCTTAGTTCGAAGGAGAACACCAGACCCTCATCAGGTGCATGAGGAGCTGCAGCTTGGGCAGGGACTTGTCAGTTGTTCAGGACACACTCAGGAAATGTGACAAAAGATTATTTTTGCCACTGCCTATTCCATAGTTCAGGTTTTTTATCCAGTTAGCCCTTTCAACGTGCGCAAAGTCCATTTAAGGGCTCCACAGCACACATTTTCTCTACTCCCCACAGGCTTTCAAATCATTCACTCCCATTCTCCTTGGATCTTTTGTGTACAAAGCTGAGTTCAATAGTTTTCAGACCCCACCCCCCACCATGAAAAAAATCAACCTTGCCACTTCTTAAGTTCCCCTTCTCAAATCTATTTCCATTATAAATGAGATAAAATATAAGAGCAGGAGCAAGCCCTGAGCTGTTTCCATTGCTTCAAGAGAGACACTGCTAAGTAACTTCATAGAGGATAGGGAAAAATGGGGAGTGGGGTGGGGAGGGCAGTGCTCTTCAATCCAACAATCCATGTGGAAGAGAAGCATCAAAAAGTCAACTGATGAATTTCTGATGTGTGTTACGGTAAAGACAGTCAACACCGGAAAGATGAATTTTGAATACTAAATACAGACGCAGGCAAAGCACATGCATGTTGATGTCTCACCAGTAATCAAGGCCGTCATCTCCGTCGTCAAAATGCACTCGGAGACGGTCTTCCACGATGTCTGCGATGGTCGCCACACATACTAACCGAGGGTTCCTTCTGTCCACTGCCTCCAGCTTCATTCCGACCTGAAGTTCCTTTGGCACTGGCCCATTCTAACATGGCACCAGAGTGGCAGAAAGACACAGAATCGAACAGGTCAACCCAAGGTACCAAACAACTCTGGGGATTTCTGTGGCACTTAAGAACTAACAAGGTCTACACAGTATCAACACTGACTCACCTGACTCGGGAAGGGAAAAGCAAAGGCTCCCTCATTTATAACAAGGACTGAGGACACAAGGTTCCCAATGGCTTTCCATTTTAGTTACATAAGGAAGTTGTCTTTCCCTTATCATCTTCATTTTTCCCTGTTTGGTTCTTAGAGTAATGTGAACGGATTCTAAGATTCAATGTTTACTGAATATGGTTACATCAAATGATAAATGTATCATCTACTCCCTGTAGGCTAATGAAATTTCCAAATACCACTATTTGAAAAGTGGTAAAGATTATGCTCTTTAACACACACACACACAAAATTGTTTAATTTGATAATGGAATTTAAAACTAGTGTTTTCTCAATGTTTAAAGACTGTATTGTACAGATACAAATACAAATGACTTTAATGTTTCTATGTTTCTAGCAGAAAACATAGATTATGGTTAAATGTAACTCTACTTTTTGTATGAAATAGTTATAATTAGCCAGCCTTGGAGCTTTAAGATACACATAATACTGGAGACTGGATGGAGGATTCCTTTGTCTATCTCTTTATCTTTCAGTGGATTCTATTTTTAAGGCAATCTCCTATCAGTAAAGTCCATTTCCTTGGCATACAAATCTACGAGGGACATATAATAAATATCTAACATTAACATCAGATCAGGAAAGTGAAACTTATTTCAGTAAAGTGAACTAGGTTCGGGACCCTCAATAGGTAGGGCCCAGCTGGGACACCAGGCAAAGGAGAGAGAGGGTTCCTAGGGGCCAGAGTTCGGTCCTGGCTTCTGTCCTGCTTCACTCTCTCCCAAAATGCCCACTCACTACTGAGTACACAGAATGGCTGCACATTGAACTTTCATTCTACACTGGAGGCTCACTGAGTTGCTTGGGACACAGAAACACGAGGGGCCTCCTCTAGCCAAATCCCAGGACAGCATCCTTGAATCTGCCAAAAAACGCTTCTTTCATTTTCATCATTCTTAGATCCATCTCTGCTACGCATGTGACAGAGTCTGTCTGGACTATTTATTCATTTCAAAACACCAAAATGAAGCTTAAGGAACTAACTTGTTGCAACATAAAGGAAAAAAATACCCATAAATGTATTTTAAATAAGTTTTAGTAGGCTTAATTTAAATTATGTTTTCTGAAGTATTTAATTGCAATGCTAAAGGAGAAAACAAAAACAAACAAACAAACAAAAAGTTATATGCCCAGGGGGACAATGATAAATTAAGTTAGGAAAGGTAAAGGCAATTAAGGCATTTTGTAATTTATTGGGTTTATAATATAAAGCAAATTTTAAGAAACTTAAGCTTATTTACAGGAAGGAAGACAATACTCACAGGACTTCTGTTTCTGAATAATTTCTTAGGAGCATTTTGCAATCTACAGGCCTTCAAGTAATCCATCCAAACAATTTTATCTTTTCTATAACCTAAAAAAGTACACATTATTCAAAATATCCACAAGACATCATCACATATATTTTAAATATATTATTATTCCTAGTTTTAATCTTCTGCTATATATTCAATAACTCCTTTGGTCATCACAAATGATTTATATTAAAATCTCCAAAGTGTTCTCATGTTGTTGTTTAAATGTCTTAAGTTCAAAGTCATTGAGTGTAGTTTCCATAATATATATATCAGTCCCCACAGATGATTAATATCCACTGAGATATGGTGTTGCCCCCTCCCCTGCCCTAGGCTTTTAAAGAAGGGCAAAAAGAGTGAGAAAAGAGTCCTAGAGTGGTTGCCATTCACCAGGAAGCCAGGTCACAAAGACCAAGAGAGGTCCTGATGCTTTAGTAGTTGAGATGGTCAGACACTTGTGAGAGATTAGGAACCCCTTCACAAATCCAATACACAGCACTGCCAAAATCCAAAGGCTACTTGGCAGGTCCAACTCTCTGTTCCTAATCCTTATAAATTACCTGGTAAAAGTGTCTTATCTTCCCATCCATGGGACCTGTGTGAATGAGAATTTCTAGAAAGAAGTCTATGTCTGCACAGACTGTCTGATTGGCTCCTTGGGATTTTGGTACTGCGGGGAGGTTGGAATGTTGAAGGTCCAGAGGCTAGCTACCTTATCTTGGGGTAGTTCTAACAAGCTAGAATAGTCATTCCTTGCCCCCTTCTGCATCAGAACAAAAGCTCTGTAACTAATAGAAACCTTTTGGAATCTATTAACTTAATAGGCCACTAACTTCCGCCAACACAAAAGCTAAATATGCCATCAGATACCATCTTGGCCCATAAAAGAGCTTCCCCCATCTTGTTGCATTTACTCATCTTCCCCCATCTCTGATTTACTCATCAATGAACTTTAAACTTGCCCTGATTTATTACTTTCCTTGTTCTGTAACACTATTAAAATTTCATGAAATTGTTTCCATATTGAAACATGGAATTGGAGGTAACTTGGATTTGTGTTCTTAGGCCATGGTCACTCAAAATGGCTCCAGAATAATCTATCTTTTATTCCCTTTAATGTGAGAGATGTGATTTCCGTATTGACACCTGAACTGGCCCCAGTTACACAGGATCAGTATTTTCTTATTGAATCTACAAGCCAAATTCTTTGCAGAGCTCAAGACTACATTCACACATTAGCTTTACTTTTCTACCATGGTTCTCCACTAGTCTCCTTGAGATGGCATCCTGTCCAAATACTCCCCCACTCCAGGACATCAACTCTGGCTTTTGCTCTTGCCTGGGAGGCCAAGCTGCTTTCTCATTTTGTTGAAGTGTCTGGGATCCTGTGACTTCACAGAGGCCTACATATTCATCTGACAGAGTACCCTGGGGCCTTATTCAGTCCTTCCTTGTTGTGGAATAATCTTCTTGTACACTGTAAAGATTTGTCTCTTGAATTGGTTTAATAAAATGCTGATTGGCCAGTAGCTAGGCAGGAAGTTAGATGGGAAAACTAAACTGAGAATGCTAGGAAGAAGGGGGGTGGAGTTGAGGCAACACCAGCCAGCCAGCTGCCTACCAAGCAGGATGTGTAAAAATGAGGTAAGAAGTCATGAGCCACATGACAAAGCACAAATAAAAATATGGATTAATTTAAGTATAAGAGTTATCTAGTAACAAGCCTGAGCTAATGGCCAAGCATTTATAATTTATGTTAAGCCTCTGAGTGATTATTTGATAATGGCTGTGAGACACAGGAAAACTTCCATTTACACCTCCCTCCTCTGAAGGACAGCCCCATAGAGCCTAAGACTTCATATTTTCTGCTGTTCAATACTTAGTACCAATATATACTAAAGGCTTCATAATGCCTATTGGATGAATGAGACCACTAACTGTCACCAGCTCTCATCAAATCCAGCAATTCAAAAGACTGCCTTCAGCCCCAGAACACTTGAGTCGATTCCTAAGAAGAGGGAGACTGCACACTCAATCCAAATGTGCTACAGTTACTCAGCAACCTAACACCCAGTCGGGAAACAATGCACTGCCAACGGTTGTCCAAAGAACCTAGACCAAGGCCTCTCACAGCAATAAGGGATTATCCTTAACTGCCTGGCCCACGTGTCTCACAGGAAACAGAAACCAAACACAAAGTTTCATTTTTCCATCAGAAGGAAATTGACTGTGGCATTTTACTGATTCATTCTTTCCATTATTTCCAAATTCACAGCAAATTTAGAGTAAATCAAGGTTCTTCTCTGTGTGTTACCATTGATAGAGTGTGATATTTCATTTCAAACATGATTTTGAACATCAGTTTCTTGCTATAAGGATTAATAAGCTTTGTATGTGATCATGTGCTCCCAAGCAATTACATTTGTTGCCCTAAATTCCTAATCAGAATATTTGACTTAGAAAGACAGATGGATTTTTTTTTTACACTCATCTCTAACTGTCATGGTCTTATTCTCTTTAGAGATCAAACTTTCATTTGGAAAAACAATTCGCACCCAGCTCCCTTGTTAGTGTTTCATGAAATGGTGTTAAAATAAAACAGAAATAACAAGTGCCCCTCTCTCCATCTGATAAATGCACCCCGACTTACCCTTAGGGATATGCAATTCGTGCTTGGTCTTTTCACACCACCCCACAGGGTGAATGTCAGGGGAACCAGCATTGGTCCAAAAATCATAGCAGCTCAAATAACCATCAAAATGCAATCTCAGCCGGTAACCACACACCTGAATGCGAGAAAGTTCACAATTGTTCATTAGGTAGCATAGATTGAAATGTGCTCAGAAACTGACAAAAATATTCAAATGTCTAGTCAACATCATCAACACAAACCAATCTGATCCATCTATCCATCCAGGCACTTTCATCAGAGAACAAATGTATATGTAAAATAATATATGACTAAATCAAAATGATGATGAAGGGGTATCTAGAACTTTCTGCAAAAATAAACCCTTTAGACCAATCTGGGAATCTGAGGTCAAAACAAATATTTTTGATTGACTCTTAATTCAGTATCTACCAAATATTCCTTTTAGAAAATGTATCTTCTGCTGGTGGGCTTACTTCCTACCTCAAGAGGGTAAAGATTGAGCTACAGAATGGCCTTAACCCATGGAGCCAGTGTGTTTAACACAGAAAATCACGACAGTCTGAGAAATACTTCCTCCAGACATTCTGTACAAGTCTAACAGCCATTATCATCACACAGAGCATGTGAATGTGATTTCTGAGTTCAATGCCTTTATAAATTTAGACCTCTTTCATTGATTTAATAACACGTTGAATAAACATTACAATTTAAAATCCATTCCTTTTCATCAACAACAGTTCTCTGTGTATAATTTTCATAAAATGAGTGCATTTAAATGAATATATATTCATTAGTTCAGCTAACCTATGAATAATTACATCACTATAATAGGTGGAAATAGCACTGTGGCATCCTTAGATTATTATCAACTTTAGGATAGACCTATTTTTTCAGTTAACTCAATGGTAAACACTAGCTGATGAAGAACTTACTAGAAAATTCATCTTAAGAAAAAAATTATTAAGAAGTATATTTTTATACGTTATTGACAAAAATAATGGACATTTATGTCAGAAAGTGCTGAAATTTGTTATTTTCTACAAAACTGTCACCACACAATTAACCCAAGGCCATAGCACCCTCCCCTCTTACCTCAGCTACAGAAAGCGCACAGAATACAGATGGACGTCGGGGATCAATGCCTTCTAATCGCATTCCAACCTGAAAGCCATTTTCATGCTCTGGAAAGGATTGATCCTATGAAATTTCATGATACGGTATTAGCCACTGAGATTTCTTCAAAATTTGACATACATTTTTATGTCGCTGATATGTGGACTGTAAAAATAGCAGGATTCATAAAAGTAGAGGAGAAAAGTGGCTATAGGAGCTGGAGGGGGAGGGGGAAGGGGAGATGCTACTCAAGATTCAAAGCTGCAGTTAGACAGCAGGAATGAATGATAGGTATTGAAGGTGATGAATATATATCCACAGTGTGGAGTATATACAATAAATCATCATGGTGTGACTGACAATTATATATGATTATAAGTTGTCAAGAGTGAACTAACAGAATTTAATAAAGGAATTTACCATGCAGTTTGGAAGCTTGATTTTTGAAGTGTAGCACTTACATTAACTCTTTGTTATTTTTATTCATGCATGCAATGTATTCCTCCCCCAACTCAACCCAGACTTAACTCCCTTCTTAACTCCATACTCTTTTTTTTTCCCTTTAATAACCTACCAAGTCCAATTTGTGCTACCAATAAACGGAAGGGTATGGAGCCATCCACTGGAATGGTTGACCTGCTAGTTGCCACACCCTTAAAGAAAATTCAGTCTCCTTTCTCCAGAAGCCGTCAACTGTCAATAGGTTCTCAGCTAGGGGATAGGGCCAGTGAGACCGGCTTGATCTTTTGCAACCTCAGCAAGCCACCACAGGTGCTGAGAGTTTATCAATACAGTGTTCTTCTTGTGTCCAGGAGCCACTGCTTTGCTCTGGTGTCCCCTTGGCCACTGGCTCTTAGCCCTTCTGCTCCTTCTTCCATGACAGTACCTGTCCCTGGCATGGCGAGAGTGGCACAGAGGTCCCATTGGTGGCTGAGCATTCTGCACACTGACAGATCGTGAGTTTCTTCACTATTTATGGTTTACTAGACAAATGAACTTCTCTATATGGTCTGAGAACTGCACTAAAATGTGGGTTTAGAGATAGTCACTAAATGGCAGTTTGATGCCACCTCCAATTAGAATAATAATTGTAGTAGATTGGGAAGCTGGGTTTTAATATGCTTTCAAAGAGTTCATCCATTAAATCCTTATGAACCCATTCGCTCATTTTTTCTCATCCCACCTTCCTGTGCTCTGGACAACAATGTTTTGCTGATTGCATAGATGATCCATCCCCAGTCTGCAGCTGGGCTTGTCACTTTGTTCACAGTGACTTTGATATATATAAACCTTCCCCCGGCTCCATCCCCAACAATGTGTTCTTGCTGTGTGGCCCAGGAAGCCCTGAATTCATGATCCTTCTGCTTCCATGCCCTGAGTCCTGTGGACCACTTTGAATTTTAATACAGAAAATCTAGCTGTGTATCCAGCTTATGGAACCCTAACTCCGAGGCTTCCAATGTCTTAGTGGTTTGGAAAAGGTACAGTCAGAAAACAGCTTCTTTGTAAGGCAGATGACAAAGCTCAATACTGGACAATCACAGGGAAGGAGATTCTGGTTATCAAATAGCCAAAACCACATAGCCTTGGTCAGCCAAGCTGCACAGCTGAGGGAGGAGTAACCAGGAAGAGGGAGAGAATAGGTTGGCAAAGTTGAGACCAGAATGGAGGCAGCAAGGCAGCCTGGACTTAGCCGATCCCAGAGCTGCATAGCATGGAGCCACAAGGGAAACATTCTGTGTGTCTTGGTATAGGCAGCATGTCTACACCAGGAGCTGGACTGAGAAACAGCACACGGTTTTCTGTGCCTTGCAACTCACAGCAAGTTTTGGCACACTGTCCTAGTAAGTGTTTGCCTGGTGGCAAAGAGAAGCACCAGTCAAATGTCACTTGAAGTCATTTAAAAAGGTATGCAGTAGGGTTCAGGCCTGGCACATAGAGTGGAGTCGGACTAACATGCCCCTTTTTTAAGACAGCAGCTAAAGTCAGTCAGACATGAGCAAGTACACACAATGGTGGCAGAGACTGAGACTCAGAAACATATAATCCTAGAGCAGAACCTGCAGCATCCCTCCAATCGTGACGGTCTGTGGTTCGATCGTGCACGTGGGCCGAGGAGGCACATGAAAGCAGCATGCCCAGCAAGCTCAGCTCAGCTCAGCCCTGGTATGATGTCAAGACAATCTTCTGACTAGGAATCCCATCTAAAAGAGTCCAGGCTGTACTCTGCCTTGCACTAGTAAGCCCAGAAACAGCTGGTTTCAGTGTCAGACCATTCCCGCTGGGCTAACTGGGTTATAAATGACAATAAGGAGTGGTGATCTCCAGTCGCTTCTGGGGCGGGGGGTGGGGGGTGTCAAGAAGACATAGAAAGGGAAGAGAATGGCAGAGGGAGAGAGTACCCACTCCTGTCCGTGCAACTGCGCCAACAGAGACAATATTTAAATATTGTTTAACTGAACGCTTTTTTTTTTTTTTGGTTTTTCGAGATAGAGTTTCTCTGTGTAGTTTTTGTGCCTGTCCTGGATCTCCCTCTGTAGACCAGGCTGGTCTCAAACTCACAGAGATCCACCTGGCTCTGCCTCCTGAGTGCTAGGATTAAAGGCGTGCACCACTACCACCTGGCTCTGAACAATCCTTTTGTTTGTCTGTATTTGCTGATGTACAAGTATATGTGCACATGTGTATGTGTGTGCATGTGTGTGTGTGTATATATCTATGTAGGTATGTGTCTCTGTGTGTGTCTGTTTGTCTGTGTGTGTGTGTGTCTGTCTGTCTGTCTGTCTGGTGTCTGTGAGTCTCTGTGTATGTGCCCATGTATGTGTCCATGTGTGTATATGTGTGTGTTTGTATGTATGTGTGTCCCTGTGTATGTGAGAGAGAGAGAGATCCTTTTCTCAAGCCTCTCCTTTTGATTTCCTGTTTTGGGGTCTTTGGGGTTTTGCTGTTGTTATTCTCTCTCTGTGTGTCTCTCTCTCTGTCTCTGTCTCTGTCTCCATCTCCTTTGATTAATCAGAATTCTTTTATTCTACACATACTTTTATAACTAGGGTCTTCATGTGACACCTTTCACCATTTCCATTTATCATTTTTCTTCTCTCTAATTGTTTCCTTATTTAAAAAAAAACACCAAAAAAAATCTTTTAAAACATTTTCCTGAAGGTTGATTTCTGCTACTATTACTCTGACAGTTCTTACCAGAGCTATACATGATATAAAATGTAGTTGGTTTTATTTTATTCCTGATTCTAGTTCAATGCTATTTGCTTCTGTTAGTGGTAATTCTTCTCCCTACAGACACTGGGCATCCAAGACACACTTTGCCCTGCCATGGAAGAACATTCTCAGCCCAGCTTAGAGTCAGCACCTACTGCTCAATACTACACACCCCAACTCAAAGTCAAAATGATACTATAACTCAAAAAAGAAAGGAGATTAAAAAGCCTCAAGCCAACAACTGATATCCGAGCAGGTGGATGGGCCTAAAGGCCTACTCATGGAGGCTCCACCTCCAAGAGCTATAGCAGGGATAAAAGGGCTGTGGACACTCCATCGATGCAAGGCCACCCTGTATCACACCCAGGCCTTTTCAGACTCTGCACGGCTGATAAGACTAGGAATGATTGCAGAGGGTGTGTCCTACATGTGCAACCACATACAATTGTCCTGATCATATAAGACCTCAAGGAAAGGCAGGAACTTCAGGCTCCGATACATTACACACCGTCAGAAGACAATCAAGTCACCAAAGAAGTCAGTGGAAAACTTCACCACAGAATCCAGCTGGAAATACATTCAACTCCTCACTATAATCTGATATCCCTGGTTACATTGTCAAAAAACAAAAACAAAAACAAAAAAACAAAAGGAACAAACTAAAGGTACAGAAAATCTATTCAGTGACACAACACCAGGGAACTGCCCAGTTCCTGGGGAAACATGGATACCCAGATACAAGGATTGTTTACAAACCCAGGAAATTGACAAGAAAAGATCCCTTTCATTGTATATTTAGATAAAATGTCAACAGTAAAGAACTGAGAAAGAATACTGTACTGACAGAGCCAACTCACTTATCAAGGCAGAAAACATCTGAATAATATCAGATTTGCCAAAGAAAACTCTGAGGTCAGGTGGTGGTTGAATAGGGATGGCCCCCATAGGCTAATGTGTTTGAATGCTCGGTCCATAGGGATTGGCACTCTTAGGAGGTGTGGCCTTGTTGAAGAAATGTGTCACTGTGGAGGTGGGCTTTGATGTCTCCTATGCTCAAGCCAAGCCCCGTGTGGTACACAGTCTTCACCTCTGCTGCCTGCAGATCAGGATATAGAACTCTCAGCTCCTTCTCCAGCACCATGTCTGCCTGCACACCATGTCCTGCCACGATGACAATGGACCAAACCTCTGAAACTGTAAACCAACCCCAATTAAATGTTTTCCTTTATAAGAGTTATTGTCATCCTGGTGTCTCTTCACAGCAATAAAACTCTAAGATACCAGGTGACAGTAGATGCCCAGCCCAGATCACAATATCAAGAACAAGTATCCTTAAGAATATAAGGAAGTCAAGGTCAGTATAAAGCAATCCATGACCACTTCCATATTGCAGATGATACCTAAGGAACCCTAAACACAACAGAGCAAGGTAAACGCAACACTAAGAAGGAAGAGAATAATAAGTCCTACTAGAAGACTAAACAGGCAAATTAGAATTAATTAGGAAGTATTTAAACATCAGGTTTTTTTAAGTATGCCAAGAAACAGTACACCCCTAATTATAGCACTGGATTTAAATGGTCCTAATTCTCCAAATAAAACCAAGACTGGGAATTGTAATTAAATATCCTTCTATTTCCAACCTATAAAAAACATGGTCCTCCATCAAATACAGTCTGAAAGTTAAAAATTATATTCCAAATAAAGGAAACCCAGGTAAAGCAGGTGCAGCTATCTCTACCTACCCCACAAAGCAGATTTCAAGTGGTAAAACACAATGAAAGTTACTACATGTTGGTAAAGGGAACCACAATACACACAGAAGACATAGTATATATTTTAGTATATAGTACTACATACTTATTATATATGCTAAATTATACACAAATTATTATCTATTTACTATATAGTATATATACACATATATATAAACATCTGTACAACAAATTTCATAAAACAAATGCTAAGGGAAACCTTGAACACAGAAGCCCTAATACAGAAATAGTGGATGCTTGCAGTATTCTGCTCTCACCAAATGCTCACCCAGCTCCAAGAAATTAATAAAAACTTCACACTAAACTACACTACAGTTAAAATGAACTTAACAGACCTCTACATAATGTTCTACCCAAAACTGCAGTATATGCATTCTTTTCAGCAGCTCATAGAACTTTCTCCAAAATAGAACATATTTTTAGGCAAAAAGCCAAGTCATTACAAAAAAAAAATTAAAATAATTGCTCAAAGCTCATCAGGTCATAATGGAGTAAAATTAGAACTCAAAAGCAAGAGAAAGAACAGAGAGTTGACAAAAATATGAGGCTGAGCAATGGCCTTACAATTATTAGTGATTCATTGAAGAAATCAAGGAAATGGCTATGTCCTAGGATCAAGTGAAAGTGAAACATGGGAATCTGTAGGAGACAGAAAAAGAATTAAAAGGGGCATGTATGGTCATGAGAGATCTCAAATAAGCAACTCAATGATGCATCTTTGAACCCAGAAAAAAAATAATACAGAAGAAGAAGAACCCCAAACCAGTAAAAGGAGAATAAATAATAAAGATCAGAAAAGAAATTAATGATATAGACTTCAAAAACATGACTCACAGGATCATTAAACTGATTCTTTGAGGAGATTCAGCACATTGAGAAGCCCTTAGCCAAACTACCCAAGAGAAAGAGAGAAGTGTATTAATAGAATCAGACCAAAAAAGAGAGATTGCAACATATATCATTGAAATTCAGATTAGGGATTATTTTGAAAAATGCACACTTTAATAAATTTGAACAAATCCAAATAAATGGATATATTTCTAGATACATATGACCTACTATCATTGAATTTGTATATTTTAAGAAAATTAAACAGTTCAATAATGAGTTCTTTTTTTTAATCCAGGGCAGTGCAGAAGCTATGTTTTATCAAATGTATAATGAACTAACACCAATGCTCCTCTAACTAGTCCATAAAACAGAAAAGCGAGGAACACTGGCAGACTTATCTTACAAAGTCAGTGCCACCTTTAATACTGAATGCAAGTGCAATAAAAAGTATAGCTTCCTTAATGAAGGTAATTTAAAAAAAACTGTCAATGGCCAGGCATGGTAGTGTATATATGTTCCTAGGACATGGAAGGCAGAGGCCAGAGGACTGTGGGTTCAGAAGACATTCTGGACTACTACATGGTG